>JBBPBX010014033.1:0-51508 GCA_038048925.1 Garcialebias charrua | reverse complement strand
AAATTTTAGCTCAAAAACTGTCAGTGATATAAACATTTTTGTTTCCAATATATTCAGGTAGCGATAGGAGCCATCTTAAATTGAGTTATCTAAAGCTTATCAGTTGTAAATGTCTCCAGTGATTAGTTTCAGAAAGTTTCATATAAATCTGTCCCTGCTGAAACCCATCTGTTCTCTCTGGCGTTTCATACTGTGTGAGCTGACTTTGTGTACATGCATATATTTTATCTTGTGTTTTCATTTTAATGCTGTTCTTATACATTTTTATTATAATTTCACTGCTGTAAATGTCATAGTTTTACCATTAGTGTGTGTTACTGTTTCTGTAATTTTATTGTGATGCACCAGTTGAAACAGTTTGTCGTGTGGGTCCATGAGTTATTTTGCTAACAGACAAACAGAACGACTACAAACGTTAACGTGTGTGTCAGCCTGATGTCACAGAGTAAATAAAGGTTCAAAACACATTATTAACGAGCAGCTTCCTAACAACAGAGAGTCGAGGCTAAACACGAGCGAGGCACTTTTGCCCCTTTTCCACTACCGGCCCAGAGCGGCCCAGTCTGGTCCGGTCTGGTCCAGTTAGGATCGGCTCACATGCACGGTTTTGTCTCCATTCACTATCTGCAGCCCTTCTGTGGGCGGGGTGTAGAATCTCACTCGTCCTACCACGTGGTGGCGGTAGTGTTACCTCAAGCTATTTACTAGCCACCACTAAACGTTAGAAGAAGAACACCCTGCAGAACCTTGTCTCACCACCTGTTGGCGGTAATGTCCCTTGAGCTATTTAATGCTCTGATCTTACTTTATAGACTTTTCAGCTTGTTTTAAACCCCTGTGTTTTCCATTTTGTTTCTTTATAATAAAGATTATTCTCATATATGCACAAGGTTCCTGTTAACATTGCTTAACACATTGATCACACTGCCCTGTAATCAGTTAAACTATTTTTACAGTAAGGTAATATTAAATGTTTGTATTTCATTAAATTTAAACGGTAATATTTTGTCAGGGCTAATTCAAAGTCAAATGCAAATGGATAATTTGGTTTAAACTGTCCCATAAACATTAAAAGCATGTTTCTTTAAACGTAAAAACAAAGTATTAATAATTAAATGTTTGTTGATCAGGAAACTCGTTTGGGCATCCAAGAACAGCTTCATCGGGGTTGATGGCGACGTCTGTGCATCCTTGGAAAAGCTGCTGCACCCACAACCCGACATCAGGATGGATGGATGGATGGATGGATGGATGGGTTCATGTTGACATCTGTGCATCCTGGCAAAAGCTGCTGCACTACTCATGACACGACAACAGGAAGGATGGATGGATGGATGGATGGATGGATGGCTGTTCAAATCTAATAATCTTTTTCTTATGATTCTTTAAAGGTCAAATGCAAATGGAAAATATTGAATGGTAAATGGAGCTTATTTATATAGCGCTTTCCAGCCCCCTGTGAGGAGCCCCAAAGCGCTTTACAATACCAGCCATCCACCCATTCATTCAGACATTCATACACCGGTAGTGGTAGCCTGCCTTGCAAGGCGCCATCCAGACCTACCGGGAGCAACTCGGGGTTAAGTGTCTTGCCCAGGGACACACAACACATGGTGGGCGGATGCGGGATTCGAACCTCCAACCTTCCGATCAGGGGTCGACTGCCATTACCACTACACCACGGTCGCCCACAATAATATTGTGTAATATTCTTAACTTCCAGTATGTTTTTAAACAAACACTATACTGTACACACTTAACATTGTAAAATATGTTTAGGAAATTATTGTTCAATGACACCACTTAAGAAATAAAATGTTTATTATGAAAACTAAGAAGTGAAAAAAGCACAAAAATAAATACTGCATCCACCTAAATGATTTTTTTCCTGTTGTCTCATGTGCTTCCTCCAGAAGACACAAGTTGATAAATTCTGGTGTTGACTTCTTCGTCTTAACTGTAAAAAAAAAGAAAAACATGGTTACCGGTAATTCAGTCTAGAAACTGTTTTATATGTAGATATCTTTTATAAGATATATGTAAGATATATATACATATATCAAATATCTCAGAAACCACAAAGCAGATATTTTTCAAACCAACACAGTGTAATCACTACATGTTTATATACACACTGTAAGCTGTTGGAGTTATTTGAATTAAAATTCGATTTTTAATAGACATAAGTGTGTCGACCTAGCTTTTTTTTTCTACTAGTATTTAACACATATCTTAGATCTCAGAAACCACAAAGCAGATATTTTTCAAACCAACAGAGTGTAATCACTACATGTTTATGTGCATACTGTAAGCTGTTGGAGTTATTTGAATTAAAATTCGATTTTTTAATAATTTATTTTCGAAGCACATGTGATAGGTTTGGAATTAGTCAAAACAAATCAATTTAAATCCAGATTTGACCACAACGTGACATTATTAAGGACTTGTTAACCTGAGGAACCCTCGTGGTATAAAGCAGCTATGAAATATATTTTTTAAGCTTTTATTTAGCTACATTTAAAACAAAGAACGCCGATCGACCCCACCCGCGCGTGCATGTGATGTGCATGTGTCGACCTACTTTGTTAAATCCAGCTGATTTGACCACAACGTGAAATTATTAAGGAACTGTTAAGCTCAAGCACCCTCTTGATATAACGTCAGCTATGAACTATATTTTTTAAAGCGTTTATTTAGCTACATTATAGAAATAAAGACGGCTCACGTGCGCGGGCGCGCGCGTGCACGTGGCGAAACTACTTTTTTAAATCCTGCCGTTTTGACAACAACGTGGAATTATTAAGGAATAGTTCGGCTTAAGACACATGTGTGCTGTAATTTTTAATACAAATAATTGTTTTTACCATGTTAATCTTGTAAAGTCCTTCGGTGTTTGCTCCCTCACGGCAGCCACTTCCTCAAACTCAGTCCAGCCTCCTCCTCACGGTTCGGGTCCAGCCGGCCTCGGACCTGCTCTGAGATGAGTCCGGAATCTTGGCGCGGCGCCGCGCATCTGTTAGGTGGAAATGCTCTCCAACGCGCGCTTGGCACGCAAATATGACGTCACATCCGAGCCAGGCCACCAAGTGGAAAAGGGGCATTAGTTGTTGTGTGGATGTTAGCATGTTAGCATAGTGTTGCTAAGCTAGCGACAGTAACAGAAGAGCTAGATCATGAAAAAAATTGTTCAAACACACACAGTTTCGCTAAGTTAATCACATACAATTTTGGCTTACCTGAAGTGATCGGAGCATATTTTTGATGTTGACGATGGCAAATCCTTGCGGTTAATCTGACACAGCCAGACTCGCCGACGTTCAGTGGTGAGCGCTTCTGTATCTGGTCCTTCATGCTTCCTTATTTTCGGAATTACGTCAAACTTACGCTTGGCAATTGCTGGGAATTGCTCGATTGGTACAACCAGTCCCAACACGAAATAAATATTGCAATTATTTACAAATAAACAACCGCAAAAAATACACTGCTCGTAACCTACGCTGCTACTAGTGGTTAGGAGTGGAAGTATCACCAACTAAAATGGCGGACAACCCGGAAATGCCCATTATGTGACATCACATGGGAACTATGTATTGATAATATTTTCACAAATATAATAAATGGGGACGTGATAGGTGGTATCTTAACGACCGACTTAAGTGATCATTTACCAGTTTTCACAATCTATAAAAATGATCAAAACATCACAAAAGCAGTTACAACGAAGAAAAAGATCATAAACACGTCAAAAAGAGTTTTGGAAAAATTGAAAGAGGATCTGGATAAACAAGACTGGAGTGATGTGTATGTTGATGATGCGAACAGAGCATATGATGAGTTTATGAATATCTTGGAGGCTCTGTATGAAAAGAATTGTGTGCAAACAAATCATACAAAGAGAAATAAGGTTGATCAACCATGGATGACAAAAGGGTTGAGAAATGCTTGTAAAAAAAGAATTATTTGTATTCATGTTTCTTGAAATTGCGAAGTCAGAGCGCTGAAGAAAAATATAAAAAGTATAAAAATAAATTAGTAGGGATTATAAGGAAACATAAGAAAGAATATTATAGTAAATTATTAGATAAAAGTAATGGTGATATGAAAGCAACATGGCGAGTAATGAATAGTGTCCTGAAGAATCATAAAACAAAAACTGGTATTTCAAAATACTTTGTAAAAGACAACGATGAAATTCATGATGAAAATGAAATTGTAAATGGATTTAATCAATATTTTGTGAATGTTGGATCAAGCCTTGCAGCTAAAATACCAAAAGCAGATAATAATGTGATCCATTCAATTAAAGGTTGTGCAAATAGTATTTTTCTAAATGGAACCAACAAAGAGGAAATAATGAATGTAGTAAAAAATCTTACAGACAAGAGATCAAGGGACTGGGTGGACATGGATATGATGTTTGTAAAGGACATAATGAGCCATGTTATTGAGCCAATACATATGTAATTTATCATTTTCAACAGGAATATTTCCAGATAATATGAAAGTAGCTAAGGTAGTTCCTCTTTTTAAAAATGGTGATAAATGTGTGTTCAACAATTATAGACCTATATCCTTGTTACCACAGTTTTCAAAAATTCTTGAAAAACTATTTGTAAACAGACTAGATCAATTTATAGATAAACAAAATATTCTAAGCAACAGTCAGTATGGGTTTAGAGCAAAAAACTCTACATCAATGGCTCTCATGGAATTAATGGAACAAATAACTACTGCTGTCGATCAAAAACAATATTGTATCAGTATTTTTGTTGATTTAAAAAAAGCATTTGATACTATTGATCACACCATTCTCCTTGAAAAACTGAACAAATATGGTATTAGAGGACCAGCATTACAGTGGGTATCTAGCTACTTGAAAGATAGGAAACAATTTGTACAAATAAATGATGTAAGATCTGACCTCTGTAATATCACATGTGGAGTTCCCCAAGGCTCTGTACTTGGACCAAAGCTATTTATTTTATATGTGAATGACTTGGTAAATGTGTCAGGACTCCTTAAATGTGTACTTTTTGCTGATGATACCACATTTTTCTGTTCAGGCGAAGATATAGAACAAATGTTGGAATTGATAAAGACAGAATTTGTCAAGATACAAACTTGGTTTAAAATAAATAAATTATCATTAAATCTAGAAAAAACTAATTACATGATATTCAGTAATAAAAAGAAAACTGTTGATGTTCCACTCAAAATTGAGGGTGTTGAGATTTGTAGAGTGAGTGAGGTGAAGTTTTTGGGTGTTATCATTGATGACAAACTGACATGGAAACAACACATAAATTCTGTAAGAATAAAAATAGCTAAATCGATTGCAGTACTGTACAAAGTCAGAGACCTATTGAATGATAAAGCTCTGTATTTGTTGTATAACACAATCATTGTTCCACACTTAATCTATTGTATTGATGTTTGGGGGAATGCGTGTAAAACAATCACAAAGCCTATTTTTGTATTACAGAAAAGAGCTGTAAGAATTATCACTAGAAAACATTACCGTCATCCATCAAGTACATTATTTTATCAACTGAAGTTATTGAAGTTCCATGATTTGGTAGACTATAATATTTTATCAGTTATGTATAGGGCTCAAAATAATGCATTACCTTTAAATATCCAAATGCATTTTGTTAAAAGACAAAGTTGTTATAATCTTAAGGGGACAGAGATGTTTGTAAAACCACAATTCAGAACTAGTTTGAAGGGACGTTCTACCTCAATCCAGGGAATTAGATTATGGAATGGCTTGGAGAATGTAGTTAAAAATGCCAAGTCAATGTTTACATTTAAGAAAATGATCAAAACGAATGTGTTAAAAAAATATATGAAATAGCGTAATGTGTATTGTATTAGTTAGAAAATTAGAAAGAGTTAGTCATTTTGTACTGTTGGTTGAAGATTATTATTGTTTAATCTGATTGTTGGAAAAAAGGGGCAGATATAATAAGATTTATTCTTCTTTCTGCTACCTTTCATTTTTTTATATTTTGTACATTATCATTTATGGGATTGTCTTGTATTGTTTCTTTTGTTAAAAAATGAACAAATTTAATAAACATAAACATAAACATTATCTGATGCACTGGGTCAATGCGATGAAGGTCTTTCAGTTTAAAATGTTTATTTGACCTTAATAACACCTCAAACTAATCTATAGATTAGTTTAATTAATCTAAACTAAATAACATTAATTCTTTCACTTTATCAACTACTTTTAGTGCCCAAACTAAACCAAAAATTGTCCACAGGCCATCCATCCATTATCTTCTGCCTGTTCTGAAGTTGGGTTGCAGGGGCAGCAGCTTGAGCAGGGAGGACCAGACATCTCATTCCACAGCCACTTCTTCTAGCTTTTCTGGGGGGACCCCAAGGAGTTTCCAGGCCAACCAAGAGATGTAGTCTCTCCACTGTGTCCTGGGTCTTCCTCAGGGTCACCTCACAGTTAGACATGCCCAAAGCACCTCCCAAGGGAGGCGCCCATCAAGCAGCCTTTTTTTCCAACCCCACCCCCCCCCCTTCCTGTTCGGCATTGTGGTACTCAGAATTATTGTCTGAGTGTCGAGGTGATACCCAACAGATTTACTATCACAAGCAGAGCATTATGGCTGGCCTTTATGCCCCACTTGATATGTAAATAAAACTTTATTAGAATTTGCTTTGGGTTTGTTTATGATGTAATGGACATGAGGATGAAAAGACAAAGAAGAAAACAAAGCTAGAAAAGTGAGAGAATGGGTAAAAGAGAAAGAAGGCGATAGGCGTAGAGGAGAGAGGTATAAAGAGAACACAAATCAACCTAATAGACCTTTTACCAGTTGACGTCATCGTGCATGCGCACTCGCATTTTTCGAGAATTTACCGGAACCTGGGGCTAACGCAGCCACACTACTGGAGTGTTTTCATTACTGCCAACGGTCGTGATGGGGAAATATGACTTTTATTGTGTTTATAATTGTTCGAGGCAACGTAAACGAGTAAAAGAAGAAGGTGAGACTTGTTCGTTTTACCAAGTCCCTCTAGGAAAGTCGAGTAAAGCGACTAAAATAAGGAAGTTGTGGCTTCAAGCGCTTCGCCAGCAAAGTGTGTAATCGGCATTTTTTATCTGGCATGGCCATTAATGATCTGAACTCCGTGGATTACGTTCCTACATTACATCTTGGATATGGGAAACAGACAAAACAGAGAACAACCTCCCGCAGCAGAACAACATGCTACTGGAGAGTTGATAAGCTAGCTAGTTCTACTAGGCCTCGCTGTACCTCAGTCCACTGCCTGTGTTGAAGTTTCAACCTGCGACATGCAAGGAGATTCTTCCTTCAACCCCCCTGAAGAAATAACAGGTGAGTAAAATGTCATCAAACATGCAGCTTTATAAAAATGAACAGACCAATGCATTGTTAGCCTGTTATCATTTGAACTCTTTCTGCGTTGAAAAAATATAGTAGTTTCCACAAGCCAAACATGTATTTTTAACATTATTTGAGGTCTGACAGCGCTGCATCTTTGAAAACATTTCAGCCATTTCTCTATTTCTGTAAGTTATTTGCACAGTTTTGCTGGGAGCATCGGTGACATGCTGTCACAGAAAAAAAAAAACAATCCTGTCATCAATGTGTATAAGCATACAGTTTAACTATACATAAGACTCCGATGCATGCTCAATAATCCAGGTAGAAAAATCTAAAAAAGCTAAGTCTGAAGTCTAGAAAATAAACAAACAGGACTCCAGCCAGCCATCAGGTGAAAAGAAGGAACCCAGACCCAGACCAGTGGCCATTCCATATGTTGCAGGGGTTTCAGAGACATTGAGACGTTTATTTTCTAAACACAACGTCCCAGTGGCTTTTAAACCTCAAAATACATTACGGCAAAAACTGGTTCATCCCAAAGATCCAGTCCCCCGGCAAAAACAGAGTAACATTGTGTATGCTGTTCAGTGTCAGGAGGGCTGTGATCAGTCTTATATCGGGGAAACTAAACAGCCACTGGCCAAAAGGATGGCCCAGCACAGAAGATCAACATCATCAGGTCAGGACTCTGCAGTCTACACTCATCTCCAGGCCAGCGGTCACTCTTTCAGGGATGAAGATGTTCACATCCTTGATAGAGAGGAACGATGGTTTGAGAGAGGAGTAAAGGAGGCCATCTTTGTGAAAAGAAACCGCCCATCATTAAACAGGGGTGGAGGCCTCCGAGTTCAACTGTCCCCCTCCTACAATGCTGTGATTGCTGGTATCACTCAGCCCTCTGTGAATAGCAAACAACCATCAGGGTGCTAACGATCCATTGTTAGGCTGATGGTCCTCCTTGATCATGTGAGCAGCTGGTTTCAGGCTGTCATCAGCCAACTGGTTGTGTAACACTGTGAGAGGGTGCTATTTATAAGACTGAGCTGAACCCAGCACCTCAGACTGAGGAAGTCTTTCGGACGAAAGACGAAACGTTTCTACAATTTTTTGCTTTGTTTTTTGTTTTTGTTTTTTTGAATGTCCAGAGGACCAGACTTAGCTTTTTTAGATATACATAAGACTGTTTTGTTTATTGTCAAATATGAATTAATAATTTATTTGTTTTACAGCAGCAACTGGCCACCAACTCCTTGCTGACAAAGGGTTTGATGTCAAGTCAGAGATGGAAAAAAGGGGAGCTAGTCTGAACCTGCACCCCTTTCTGCATCCAGGGCACAAGCAGTTCACTGAGGAAGAGGTATGTATTGTACAAGGAGTGTTGTGGCCTTTTGAAGCACTAAGTGCAATAAAGTAAAAATATCTTTGTAAGTACAGGTGTTTCCGGCAGCGTGTAACTGGCCCGGCGGGGCACAAAGATTCGCTTGCCCGCTGGGCCGACACGCATTTATGGACCTGTCAGGCCTGTCATGATCCAAATATATATATTTTAAATAAATTCTGTCGACCGTGACATCACATTGGTTGAAGTTTTTGAAGGACATCACGCTAATCCAATGAAAACTCACAGCACTCCTCAGCTGGCTCAGTCATTCCCTCCCCAATTTGACCAAATTTATATACTGTATTCAAATCCATGTTTATTACAGTAATTGATTAATGAAATAGTCCACACATCCCAAAACAGACATTGATTGTAGTACATTAAATTTAGAAATGAACACACCAACCTTTAAATATAAAGCAACTGTGCTCTAATTTGACTTTTAGTAAAGTGGAACATTTGTTTAGTTAAATTTTTTAATCTGTCAATATGCAAATGCTGTTTTAGTCACATTTTAGGATTTTGATGACTTAGCAACAGAACCCCATAAACATTAAACTCTCTGAAGTCTCCAAGTTGTCAGAGAAGGCATCAAAATATTAGCAGGTTACTTTCTGTCCTTGTAGGCTGCTGTCCTTTAACAAGTGAAATGACAAATACAAACACATCCTCTGGTATGTGTTGTTCCCTTATCAGTCTCGTCACTCGGTGCAACATATCACTATGGGAAATTGCGCCCGCGCAGTTTACCTGAAGGAATACAATCATGCCTTTATGGCAGGGGCGCCCGCGCAGTTTACGTGAAGGAATACAATCACGCCTTTACGGCAGGGGCGTCAGCGTCGCGCCAGAGGCCCCGCCCTCTGGGTACTTAAGCCGCTGACGCCCATCCATCGATCTCTTATTGCCCTTCACCTCGCTTAAACCTGAACTCTCTCTCTTCGCGGGACTTCTCTGTTGCTTCATCGCTCGACCAGAGGTGAGCTTGCTCCCTACACAGAGCGTACAGAGAATTATTCCTGCGTACTGCTGGGCTAGCGAAAGCTAGTCCGGCACATTTTTCCTTAACCTTGAAGTTTTTTCTTCTCCTCTTTCCGCAGACTGCTTCGCTCGACGGCGCTAACTGCGTCACACCGCTACCTCTGCTAACTCGTAGCAAGGCTAGCCAGCGAAAGCGACGCAATAGAGAAGACGTCTCAAATTATAAGAAAAAGGGTCTTGGAAGGACTCGCTTGTCTTATCTCGGACATGCCTCCAGAGAAAGGAAAATGAAAGACAAGACTTCCAAAACAGACCAGCAGGACGGCAAGTCCGATCTCGCGTGCCTGCCCCAGCAGATGCAGTTTTTCCCTCTTAGCGGCGGACACCCACGAGGCCTGTCCCGTCTGCTTGGGGATGCTAAACGCAAACATGGCGCTGGATGCACCCGAGTCTTGTCCACACTGCAGCCAGATGCTGGAGGCGGTGAGGAGGCACCGGGCGGACTTGTCGCCAAGGCTATAGGGGCTAATGCAGCACCATCAGACCCGGACACCACTGAGCCTCTGACTCCCATGCCGGAGCTCGAGAGCATGGCTTTGGATGACAGCACCCGAGTCGAATGGGGCGACAGCCCAGATGTGCTGGCCCCCATGGTGGACTTAACTGTCGAATTTGACACTCGAGGCTAGATGAACGAGGACGAGATCTCGATTTCAGCCTCAGGTGAATTTTCTGCGGACGACGCCAACATCGGGTACGGGGAACAGGGATAAGACCTCTCTCGCACCCCGGTACCTGTACTCCCGGAGACTGACTTTTCTATCCCTGCTCTGTTCGACTTGTGTCACAGAGCAGCGGACGCGCTGCAGATCCCATGGCTGGAGCCTCCACCTCGTCAACAAGTCACGAGGTTGGCAGGAAATTATTTTTATTCAAAGAAGCAGGCCGCCATGAGGCAAAGGATGCCCGTCTTCCTGGACTTCCTCACAGAGCTGGCTCGCACCTGGCCTCAGCCCAGGGCTCCCATGCTGTTGCCGCTCTCGCAGTTTCTCGACGTGGATGGGATGGATGAAGTGGGAATAGCCAACGTGCCTCAAATTGAGGACACGCTGGCATCTCATTTGGCTCCCAAGTCATTCGGGACAAAACCAACTCTCCCCAGAAAAGCCTGTCGAGCCTCGGCTTCTCTGCTCGAGAAATGCTACAGGGCTCAGGGCCTCGTAGCACGCGCGATGAACGCGTCCGCAATGATGCAGGCATACCTGGCTGAAAAACTGAAAGTTATGCACCATAACTCATGTTCCCTGAAGGAAGGGAACGAGGTGCAACATACTTGCTATGGGAATTGCGCCCCCGCATGATTACCTGAAGGAATATACTCACGCCTTTACGGGTAGGGGCGTCACTGCCGCGCCAGAGGCCCCGCCCTCTGGGTACTTAAGCGGCTTGCGCCCCTCCATCTTTCTCCAAAATTGCACTTCACCGAGCTTTCAGCATTGAAAATTGACAGCTATGTTGCACCTCGTTCCTTTCCTTCAGTGAACATGAGTTGGTCTCTCGGTGCAACATACTTGCTATGGGAACGTAATCCATTCACGCCCTTGAAATGCTCAGCAAAGTACAAGTGAGAACTTCTGTCCTAAAGGACAGGCATCTCCCAACTACTTTCTGTAGGGAATACAGAAAGCACATGCTAAGAGGAAAAAATGCCAAATGAAAAAAACACCAAAGTGATGTTTTCACTAGGCATATATATGTATACACCAACCAGAGACAGCTTAAGCGTGCTCCATCAGTGTGAATTCTTATCATCCCCTTTTCCCAATGGAACATCCTGAGAAACAGGGGGAAAGAATGGACCTACCATGTCACAAGAAATTAGGTGACAGATGTAGAGGTAGAAAACCCGAGCCAAGCACAGGGTAACCTCTCAAGTCCTTGTTAACTTTGTTATTTGTTTTGGGACAAAGCAACCAAAGCCTTATGCTCTCAGCCAGATCCCTTCGGAGACCAGGCTGAAAGTTGCCACAACTCTGGACGTGGGTGTAGAAGCTGCCCATGCTCCTGAGTCAGTAGGTCCCTGTGAGAAGGCAATTACCATGGCATCCCAGATAGCATTGAAATCAGCTCCGGGAACCACGTTTTCTGTGGCCACCTTGGAGCTATGAGAATCAAGGAGAGAGCTCCCTGACGTACCCATTCCAATGTCGCCCCGATCAGAGGGACAGGTGGAAAGGCATAGTAGAGCACCCCTGTAGGCCAGTCATGTGCCAGAGCATCCATACCCAATGGAGCGTCTGCTTCCCTCAAGGAAAAGTAGAGGTCACAGTGTGAGCTAGCCCTGCAGGGAAACAGGTCCACAGAGGCTTTCCCAAATCGTGACCAGACCTGTTCCACAATCCGTGGATTCAGGTTCCATTCTGACGCCAAAAGAGGTGCTCTTGAAAGGGCGTCCACCCCATAATTTAGTTCACCAGGGACATGAGTCGCCCTAAGTGACAAGATTCTTGGAGCACACCATGTGAGCATCCTCTGTGCCAGTCCTAGGAGGGCCTGGGACCTTGTCCCTCCCTCTCTGTTGATGAAGGACACTGTGGTCCTGTTATCTGATTTCACCAGGATGTGTTGTCCAGCAATCAGACCTTTATTGAAGAAATATTTTAGTGACAGAAAAATGGCCAACAACTCTAGGAAGTTATGTAATCTTGCTTCCTGTTCATTCCAAAGGCCGCAGGCGTTCTGATTTCTGCAGATCGCCCCCCATCCAGTTTTTGAGGCGTCCGTTGTGATGACCACACAAGATGACACCCTTCCCAATGATACCCCTTCCGTGAAAACAGACAAATCTCTCCAGGGTTCCAGGGCCTCCAGGCACTCTGGGTCTATCCTAACCTTATCTGCCTGATTAGGCAGGTCGAGTTGTATTAGTTGGTTTAGCCATACTTGTATAGGCCGCATTTTTAGTATGCGTGTGGTACACAGGGAATGGCTGCTGCCAAGAGACCTAAGAGGCGTTGGCAGGATTTCACAGGGACCCGTTGGTCCAGTTTAAACCTTTCCAGGCAACGGCAAATGGAGGAAACTCGTTCCTTCGAGAGCCATGCTCTGTACTGAACGGTGTCGATCTGTACTCCCAAAAATACGGTAACCCGCGATGGAGTCAAATCGCTTTTTTGTAGGTTTATGACAAAACCAAGAGACTCCAGGTGAAAAATCACCCTATAGGAGTGTGACTGGGCCTGCTTTCTGCTTTCAGCCAGAATCAGCAGGTCATCAAGGTAATTCATGACCCTGAGTCCTTGATTCCTAAGAGGGGTCAGGGCTGCATCCAGACATTTGTTAAATGTACGCGGAGCAGTCTTTAAACCAAAGGGTAAAGCTTTGAATTCATAAGCGTTACCCTCGAAGGCAAAGCGGAGAAACTTCCTGTGTTTCCTCCATACACCTATATGAAAATAGGCTTTTTTTTTTAATCCATTGTACACGCGTAGTCTCCAGGTCTGACAGACTGGAGGACTTGCCGTAGTGTAAGCATCTTGAACTTAAATGTTTTAATCCTCTTGTTGAGAGTCCTGAGATCCAGAATCGGTCTCAGGGAACGATCCTTTTTGGGCACCAAGAAGTATTTACTGTAGTGGCCAGAGCGTAGCTTGTGTCCTGAGACTAGGCTAATCACTCCCTTTTATAGCATTGTTGAGATTTCCTTCCTCAGTACAAGATACAAGATACAAGAGCTTTTATTAACATTGCACCAGGTACAACGTGATTATGTATACACAGTCATCCAGAAGAGAGGGTAGAGAATGTAAAGCTGCTGCTTATTCAAAACACATGACATGTTCTTCAGCGCGGCCTCTCTCATCCGTCTCGGGATGAAGGTCAAAGGTGTGAAAAAAAGGTAAGTAAACATGGGGGTTACAGCATTGGTATTAAAAAAAATGTATCACATTTTGTCTGCAAGACACCGCATGACACAGTAAAAACCATACCATAAGCACATAAGGACAGTTACATGTTGCATGTTGAGACTGAGGCAGGGAGGATCTGTCCATGATACATTCCGGATGCCTCCGATAACGCTCATAGAAAAGTTCTCCGGGGGGGGTAGCAGACAAGACAAACAGCAGCTATTTTTTCCACAGTAAGCACATCTCAGGAGAAATTAGATATCCAGCCTTTCCCAAGGCTGTTTCCAAGGGAGTCAGATAAGAATTAACAAATATTTTCACATCAGGCACACATTGTAATTTCTGTGGCCTTCAGTCTGTAAGGGCGATTCTGTTCCAATCCAATTCGGGACTTTTTCCACTGATCCAAGCTCTGACCTCAGATGTTGACCACAGCTGACCAGAGTCCCAATCCGAGGGTGATCTGTTCACCCTCTGGATAAGCTCGCAAACAGCTGATTTCTGATGTTGACCACAGCGTCCAGAGTCCAAATCCGTGGGTGAGCTGTTTCACCCTCTGGATAAGCTCACAAACAGCTGATTTCTCGAGGTCACGGCGCAGACCAGACATCGGGTGCTCCAGGCAGTTAAGTCCTGCTGAAGTCTCCCTCATTTTGCGATAGACCAGTGCTCCACAAACGCCAAAAAAAGCAAAGCGCTGCCATCATAATCCAATATAATCCAAGATTCTTCACCTCCACAGAGCACTCCCAGGAATCCACGGAATCCATGGCGGAATCCATGGCGTATCCTCCGTCACTCTGTGAGGGTGGGAAGACTCCCCTTGTGCCGTTCCTTCTGTAGAGATCTTGTTTGTAGAATCGAATGCCCAAACCTCCAATCCATCTTAATTTGCGTTCGAGGTGCTTAGCTGAGGAGCTGCCAGCAGCAGAGGGGGGAAGGACAGGAGAGGGAAGGGTTGCGACTGCCTCCGTCGAGAGCAAGGTTGAAAAGGTACGTCTGCATGTTTGGGGTTAATTTTAGATTGTAGCACCCCTGTGAAGCGGGGCGGTCTCTTTGAGAACTGCAACTTGAGCCCATGATGTATCGTTGTCATTACCCACTCATTTGGTAAACACGCCTTCCAGCCCTGCGCATGCGCGCTGAGTCTGGAGGGCATGTTGAATTGCTGCTCGTCGTGTTTTAGCGCCAGAGGGGTGACGTTTGACCCCCCTTGCGCTCCTCTGAGCAGGTTGGTCGGCCGGACAGAAGATATCGTGAGATCTGACCGTCTTTGGCAGAGCTCATGTATCTTGCTGTAGTTCATAGTTTGACCATATGGTTTGTTTATAAAAAATGGGACTCAAGTCAAGAACCAGGGTAGTCTGTGCTTTGGTACTTGTATTTTTGTACATGTCTGAAACACTGTTTGTTCGGTTTACACAAGCAAAAATCGAGTCATGTTTGGTGCGCGCACACATACCACTCACTCCTCGTAGTTTTTTACAAGGGGAGACCAGGCTCAAGAGATCAGGTTCCCGTACCACGTGGACGGGCAAACCTGTAAAATTGTCAGATCATCCTGTTTCATCAGGTTCTAGTCTGTTTTCCACATTGGGTCACTGAAGAGATCCTTGGCTGGTACTAGAAGGTTTCACCGCCACCAGCGGGTCTCTTCCGTGGTGGACCACGCGTGTCTTCCTTTGGGGGTGCAAAGCTTTTCCTCGGCAACCCCTCGCGGAGGGCTTCTGCCTGTCTGCGTCTTTGTTCCAGCCTGGCCTGGACGCGTTCCAATGCTCCCCCGAAGAGTCCCTTCGACTCGATAGGGTGCTAGAGGAAAGTGGACCTCTTGTTTTCTGGGAGGTCTGACAGAGTTAGCCAAAGATGGCACTGGGCGACAACTATTTCCGTAATTGCCTTGCCTTGGGAAATGGCTATTGTCCCCATCATGCGGAGCACGAGGTCAGAGGCACAGCTGGCCTCCTCCATGGCTTCCGTTGCGTCTTGCTCGTCTTTTGTTACCTGGATATGTTGGAGTTTTTCTGCTAAGTATGCCTGCACCATGGTCAATGCATTCATTGCGCGAACTACGAGGCCCTGAGCCTTGTAGCACTTCTCGAGTTGTTTCTCCGAAGTGCGACAGGCCCTGCTGGGTAGCGTGGGTTTCGTCCCTGTGACTGTGGAGGCCAAGTGAGCCACCAGAGTCTCCTCTATCGGGGGTGCATTGGCGAGGCCTGCTGTCTCCATTCCCCGCGACATCAAGGAGTCGGGATAATGGCAACATGATGGAAGCTCCGGGTTCCGCCCAGGAGCGTTTGAGCTCCATTAGGAAGTCCGGAAAAATGGGCATTTTCTGCGATGTTGTCGGCTGTTTTGCATAGAAGTAGTTTCCCGCTAGCCTCGTAGCCTGTTGGTGAGGTGTGGGGTCTGGCCATGTGACCTGAAGGGCATCTGCCGCCTTGTGGCACAGGTCAAACAGGGCAGGTACCGACAAGTCCGGTTCCGGTAAGATTTGCGCCAGGTTCTGGGAGATATCAACAGTTTCCCCTTTGTGACCATATTCGGCGTCTTGGTCGGACACTTCAGGCGTCGAGTCCTCGGTAGCAACTGAGGAGTCCGACGTGTTGTCCTCTCCGACTCGGCCAATGCATTCCAGGTCCACGTTGTCGGGCTCCGGTTCAGGAAGGAGCACTTTAGTGCGACGTGCGACCTTCAGCGCCGCGTTTTTAGCCATGGATTTAGCCAACGCGTCAGTCCGACGTTTCCTCACTACTGCCGACATTTGACGACAGTGAGAGCAGGAGTCGGGGGATTCCAACGCTTTTCTCGCGTGCAGAATCCCTAGGCAGACAGGACAGGCCTCGTGGGTGTCCGTCGCCGAAAGGGAGTAGCCGCATCCGCTGGGACATGGGCACGAGCGAGGACTCGTCTTCCTGGTTTTCCTCCTCCTTGTCCTCTGTTTACCCTTCTCGGGAGCCATGTCCAGCGAGAAGCGTCAAAGTTGTTCCTAGTTTTCTTCTGTTTGAAGCCGTCTTCTCCGTCATCTTGCTTTTGTTGGTTAGCCTACTAATGGTTAGCAGGAGGTTGTGAAGCAGTTAGCGCCGTCGAGCAAAAAGCTGCGGAAAGAAGAAAACTTTGAAGGTGAGTAGAAAAAAGCTGGACCAGCTTTCGCCAGCCCAGCAATACGCAAGAAAAATTTCTCTGTACGCTCAGTGTAGGGCGCAAGCTCACCTCAGTCGAGCGATGTGACAACAGAGAAGTCCCACGAAGTTCAGGTGTTAAGCGAGGTAAAGGGCAAAAATAGAAAGATGGAGGGGCGCAAGCCGCTTAAGTACCCAGAGGGCGGGGCCTCTGGCGCGGCGGTGACACCTCTAGCCGTAAAGGCGTGAGTATATTCCTTCAGGTAATTGCGCGGGGGGCGCAATTCCCATAGCAAGTATGTTGCACCGAGACCAACTGAAAGGGAACTGCAGGAGCTCCAGGTAACGTCTGACAAGCAAGCTGCCGCCGAGTTGCTGGATGAAGCCCGCAGGACAACAGACTTTGTGCTCCGTATGATGGGGACAGCAGCTGTTGCTCAGAGCAGAGGAATGGCTGAGGTGGTCATCGCAATACGCCATCTGTGGATGACCCTGAATGACCTCCCGGAGGGACAGAAAATTCATTTTCTCCACCATTCAATAGAACCGACAGGGCTTTTTGGAAAAGCGCTCGATCGAATTCAGACCAGGCTGGACCAGAGGCGCAAACAGGCTGAAGCTCTCAGGTTGGGCATCCTCAGGAGAACCCCCCCCCCCCCTGGTAGAGCACCGGCAGAGACCACCGCCGGCTCCACCTCGGACCGAACACACCTGGAGTAAGAACAGATTTGTTCCCCGCCAGGCGGACCGGTACAGAACCTCCTCAGCGAATCGGGACACCAAACAGAAGCGTGCCTGATGAACCAGGACCGCTTCATATCTTTACACGATCACCTGCCCACGTGGTACGGGAAATTATCTTTTCACATCCAGACTTTGTTTGTAGCACAGTACAAAAAGCTGGTGATTCTGTTTTAGACATAAATCATGTTCTTTCTGCTGTGAGTGACATTAATAAAGTCAAATATGTCGTTACACATAAGCATGAATAAAGTTTTAAAAAAACAAACTCTGTTTTCTTGACTCACAAAAAAACAAACAAAAACAAACAAACACAGTAACATCAGCAGAACAGTCCCCTCTGTTCTTCCAGCCGACATAAAGGGCGGGGGCCATCTTCCCCCTCTCCCTCACGGCTCACGGGGTGTTAGCCTAATTGATAAACCCCAGCAGGGTGCCTCTGTTCTGTCTGCAACAGACAAGCCTAGAGGCGCCTGCGAACAGGCCCATGACTCCTCACAGAGGCAGGTGAGGGGTGTCACATGTTCCAGTCCTCGCTTCGTTCTAAACCACGGAGCCGGGAAAACACAAATCAACCAAACCCGTGACACGTCCGCGCTCCAGGGGTGCGCGCCAACAGAATCTGATGACCCACCTTCCTGTCCACCTACTCATCAGATGCCAGTAAGGGACGGGGGGCCATGGCAGAAGCCCGCAGGCCAACACCAGGGTCACACATTCATTCTAATGCCGAAGTTGTCCTCTTGTTTTCAATGAGTGACGCGTCATGCTCAAACAAGGATTATGTAGCGTGTGACCGTGCTCACTGTGCTGAGTGCTGACCCAAACAGGAAACGGGCTGGAGTCAGGAGATTTGCTCGTTTACAAAAAGTGCATCCCCCCCGACCCATGACACTCAACAAAAAGAGGAAAAATAGACACTCTGTTCAGCCTTTATCTAATAATGACAGCAAATTGTCTCTGCCTCCAAACACTCTCGGTCAGAGTCGTATGGAGGTACGTCTGCGGGAAGGTCCTCTTCCTAACCTGGTTGACCTTCAAAGGACCACTGAAATCAGGGTTTCTGAGGGAGAGCTGGTTCCACCACCTGTTCCTCTCCAGGGACCTTCTACGTCACCAGAAGGAACAGTTTCGCCAATTAGGCTGAGAACTGCAGCTAATTTTAGCTTGGTGGCGGAGAAAAACAGACTGATGGCGTCAGACCTGCCAGAGAACGTGGTAAAAACCATTCAAAACGCACGTGCTGTGTCAACACAGTCTCTCTACGCCCAGAAATGGCATATTATTGAAGCTTGGTGCATAGAAAGAAATATTATTTCTTATTCATGTGACTTGACCCAGCTCCTCACCTTTCTTCAGGACTTGCTGGAGAAAGGTCGCTCTTTCTCAACGATTAAAGTGTTCCTATCTGCAATTTCAGCTTGTCACAAGGACTGGGGAAGCAGGACACCTGGCGCGTATCCGCTCATAATAAGATTTATGAAGGGCGTGCTAAGGAGGAGGTCCCCCAGTAGGATTTTGACCCCTGGATGGGATCTTAGCATGGTCTTGGGGGCTCTCCTTGGCTCCCCATTCGAACCATTGAGCGAGATTAAGATAGATTCATTATCTTATAAGACCGCTCTTCTCCTGGCTCTTTGCTCGGCGAAACGTGTGGGTGACCTCCATGCTTTGTCTGTACATCCAATGTGTACCAGGTTTGCCCCTGACAAGTCAAAGGTCACCCTAAGGCCTAATCCTGCATATATTCCCAAAGTTTTGACTTTAAACCCCAGAAGTCTGGACTTTAAACTCTCTTCTTTTCCACCTGCTCATATCCTCACTCAGGAACAGGAAAGGCTGAAGGTTCTTTGCCCCGTGAGAGCTTTAAGCACTTACATGCAGAGAACAGCCAAATGAGAAAAACAAATCAACTGTTTGTGTGCTTTGCTGCACCAGCTACGGGTAAGGCCCTATCAAAACAGCGCCTCTCACACTGGGTGACTGAGGCCATTAAAAGGGTGTACAGTAGTTAAGGTCAACAGGTGCCCTCTGGAGTGCGTGCCCACTCTATTCGGGGCTTGGCCATCTCTTGGTCACTATTCAAGGGTGTACCAGATGCAGACATTTGCACTGCTGCAAACTAGAGCTCAATGAACACGTTTGCGAAGTATTACAGTTTGGATGTTACTGCATGTGATGTCACTCAGGCTGTCCTTTCTAACACACAGTAGAAAGCGACCTTGAGATGCCTATTGAATGAAGGGGGACGTTCACACTAGGATGCATTTTACTGAGCATTACAAGGGCGTGAATGAATTACGTTCCCATAGTGAAATGTTACACCGAGTGACAAGACTGATAAGGGAACTGAAAGTTATGCACCATAACTCATGTTCCTTGAAAGAAGGGAACGAGGTGCAACATACTTGGCCCTTTCAAAGCTGAAAGCTTGGTGAAGTGCATTCTGGAGATCGATAGATGGGCGTCAGCGGCTTAAGTACCCAGAGGGCGGGGCCTCTGGTGCGACGCTGACGCCCTTGCCGTAAAGGTGTGATTGTATTCCTTCAGGTAAACTGCGTGGGCACAATTTCCCATAGTGATATGTTGCACCTCGTTCCCTTCCTTCAGGGAACATGAGTTATGGTGCATAACTTTCAGTTTCTGTTTGTGACTTATATAAATAATGTGTGTGTGCAACAATGGAATGTAATAATTGAATTAAAAATGAAACTATTTCAGTAAGGCACCGTTTATTTTCTTACCCAAAAAATCTGGTAGAAACATCTTGATAACGTGTAAACTTCAGCTGTATTTAATCAGTATCTTTAAACATCATATCAAAATGAGAAAAGCTTCTGTTGTAATCATCTTGACGTGCAAAAAAAAGCGGCATAATTTTTTTCTGTGTTTGAACCATTCTTCACTGCACGACTGTTTGCATGTTTCTGCCTCAATTAAATCTGATTCTGCTTGTGAGACATTTAAAGATGTTTTGAACTTCTGGCAGGACTCTCTGATGGTGTGGAGACTGGACAGGTGCCGAGGTCGTCAGCTACGTCATCTGCCGGAGGGTCTGCATCGAGAACCGCAACCAGGGGCACAGCATACCTCAAAAGGAAAAAACATGAAGCTTTAAAATGTAGACAAAATAAAGGAATTAAAGAAAAATACAGATAAGCGTTGGTGATTTTTAATGTTTACTACTACAACCTGCAAAAGGTCATAAATGGCTCCACGCTCAAAATGTCATTTTGAAGACCAGCAGTGATGAGCTCATTCCGGTCATCAGGATGTCATGGGTCAAAACGTAGGCTGTTCAGCGTTCTCCTGGAAAACTTCTCAACGCCGATGTCATGCCTTAAATGACACCAACATGAAAAATGTGGTTGATATCAAACACATATTAGCAAATCTGTTTGTAGAAGTGTTTTTTTAAATGCCCAAAAACTATTCCAGATCTTACAATTGTAGAAAACATTTAAAACCGTACATATGTCGTTGCATTTATTTCTTATCTAGTGCCACTAGAAAACAACAATATTAACACAATAAAATAAACTACAATTGTACAATGTTGAATAGTTTTTTAAGTGATATTGTATTATTCCAGTTGTTGGTGAAGTTTGACTGAAAGTCACCTTTCTGGGAATTTGTGTTATAAGCGTAATATAAAATTTCTTCAGGAACACTGATTAAACTCACTTTAAAACTTGTAGGTCATCCCACGTAGCAGGTGCAGTTCGTTTTTGAGCTGGTCTCTTCCATGTACAAGGCAACTGGGTGCAGGGTGGTTTTGAATGTATTTCCAACATGGTTGCAGCCACCTCCTTGTCTGTAAAAACAATCACAAACACAATCCATCCATCCATCCATTTTCGTCCGCTTATCCGGGGTCGGGTCACGGGGGTAGCAGCCTAAGTAGGGAGGCCCAGACTTCCCTCTCCCCAGCCACTTGAAGCAGCTCCTCTGGGGGAATCCCAAGGCGTTCCCAGGCCAGCCGAGAAACATAGTCCCTCCAGCGTGTCCTGGGTCTTCCTCTGGGTCTCCTCCCGGTGGGACATGCCCGGAACACCTCACCAGGGAGGCGTCCAGGAGGCATCCTAACCAGATGCCCGAGCCACCTCAACTGGCTCCTCTCGATGTGGAGAAGCAGCGGCTCTACTCCGAGTCCCTCCCGGATGACTGAGCTTCTCACCCTATCTCTAAGGGAGAGTCCAGACACCCTGCGGAGAAAACTCATTTCAGCCGCTTGTATCCGAGATCTCGTTCTTTCGGTCACAACCCAAAGCTCATGACCATAGATGAGGGTGGGAACGTAGATCGATCGGTAAATTGAGAGCTTTGCCTTTCGACTCAGCTCTCTCTTCACCACGACAGACCGGTACAGCGCCCGCTTCACTGCGGATGCTGCACCTATCCGCCTATCGATCTCACGCTCCAGTTTTCCCTCATTCGTGAACAAGACCCCGAGATACTTAAACTCCTCCACTTGGGGCAGGACCTCCTCCCCGACCCGGAGAGGGCATGCTACCCTTTTCCGGCTCAAGACCATGGCCTCGGATTTGGAGGAACTGATCCTCATCCCGGCCGCATCACACTCGGCTGCAAACCGCTCCAGCGAAAGCTGTAGATCACGATCTGATGAAGCCAATAGGACCACATCATCTGCAAAAAACAGAGAAGCGATTCTAAGGCCACCAAAACGTATCCTCTCAACACCTTGGTTGCGCCTAGAAATTCTGTCCATAAAAGTTATGAACAGAATCGGTGACCATATTGTATGTGTCCGGGTCGGGGAGGAGGTCCTGCCCCAAGTGGAGGAGTTTAAGTATCTCGGGATCTTGTTCACGAATGAGGGAAAACTGGAGCGTGAGATCGATAGGCGGATAGGTGCAGCGTCCGCAGTGAAGCGGGCGCTGTACCGGTCTGTCGTGGTGAAGAGAGAGCTGAGTCAAAAGGCAAAGCTCTCAATTTACCGATCGATCTACGTTCCCACCCTCATCTATGGTCATGAGCTTTGGGTTGTGACCGAAAGAACAAGATCTCGGATACAAGCGGCTGAAATGAGTTTTCTCCGCAGGGTGGCTGGACTCTCCCTTAGAGATAGGGTGAGAAGCTCAGTCATCCGGGAGGGACTCGGAGTAGAGCCGCTGCTTCTCCACATCGAGAGGAGCCAGTTGAGGTGGCTCGGGCATCTGGTTAGGATGCCTCCTGGACGCCTCCCTGGTGAGGTGTTCCGGGCATGTCCCACCGGGAGGAGACCCAGAGGAAGACCCAGGACGCGCTGGAGGGACTATGTTTCTCGGCTGGCCTGGGAACGCCTTGGGATTCCCCCGGAGGAGCTGCTCCAAGTGGCTGGGGAGAGGGAAGTCTGGGCCTCCCTACTTAGGCTGCTACCCCCGCGACCCGACCCCGGATAAGCGGAAGAAGATGGATGGATGGATGAATAGAATCGGTGACAAAGGGCAACCTTGGCGGAGTCCAACTCTCACTGGAAACGAGCCTGACAAACACAATATACAACCATATTGTATGTGTCATTATGGAATTCACATGCAAAATATATTGTTTTTAATACATTTAAGATTTTCACACATTTTACGTCTAATAAAGTGTAAGCTGTATAAACAGCGTGTCAAAAGTGCAATAAAAGTCAAAGTCAAAGTCAAAGTCAACTTTATTGTCAGAACTGCAAAATGTACAGGACATACACAGGATTGAAATTGCGTTTCTCTCAGTCCCTCGGTGCAATAGTAACCATCTAAACACTAAAACTAAAACATTTAATAAACATAAGCATAAAATAGTAAAAGTGTAACAGTGTCCTAAGTTTTTTCATAGTAGTATAAAAGTATGAAAATTTACACCAACACTGAAACACCAAACACCCCTAAAACACCAAACACCCAATGAACATGGTAAATGGTAAATGGAGCTTATTTATATAGCGCTTTCTAGCCTCCTGTGAGGAGCCCCAAAGCGCTTTACAATACCAGCCATCCACCCATTCATTCAGACAGTCATATACCGGTAGTGGTAGCCTGCCTTGCAAGGCGCCATCCAGACCTACCGGGAGCAACTTGGGGTTAAGTGTCTTGCCCAAGGACACAACGACACATGGTGGGCGGATGCGGGATTCGAACCTCCAACATTCCGATCAGGGGTTGACTGCCATTACCACTACACCATGGCCGCCCCATACATAAGCATAAAATGAAATAATAAAAGGGTAATACTGTAATGAGTTTTTGCATAGTAGTATAAAAAGTATAAAAAGTATATCTATAAAATAAACTGAAGGTTCTAGCATTGACATTTGTAAAGAGTGGCACAGCAGCATATGAGTTAATGTACACAGTATATGTATGAGCAGCACCTGGCCATCAGGAGAGGGGGGGAGTTTATGTGCAGGTGTGCTGTTACTTGCCTCAAACCGAGCAAAGAACTCATTCAGTTCATTCAGCGTAGAGGTTGAGCTGTCACAGGTCTGGGGGGATGGTTTGTAGTTTGTGATGGTCTGTATTCCCTGCCACAGACTGCGTGTATCCTTGCTGTCCTTGAAACGGTGAGCTATTTTCCTGGAATACTGCTTCTTGGCCTTTCTGATGCCCCGGGCCAGGTTCTTTCTGGCTGCCCTCAGGCCCACCTGATCTCCCGCTTTGAAGGCAGCATTCCTGGCTCTCAGGAGTCTGTAAACCTCAGCTGTCAGCCATGGCTTCTGATTAGCCCGAACAGTGATGGTCTTGAGGTTAGTTACATCATCAATGCACTTGGTGATGTATGAACATACAGTGTCTGAGTACTCCTGGAGACATAAGTTGTTGTTTGTGGTAGCAGCTTCTTTGAACATACCCCAATCTGTGGTGTCAAAACAGTCCTGGAGTGCCTCTGAAGACCCCTCTGGCCACACTCGTATCTGCTTGCGGACTGGTTTTGTGACTTTCACCAGTGGGCTGTATGCTGGCTTTAGCATAACACAGATATGGTCAGAAGCACCAATGTGGGGGAGGGGGAGGGCTTTGTAGGCATTTTTCATGGTGGTGTAAACTTAAATAGTAAATATGTTATCAAACATAATTCAATTTTCCCAGGAAAGCTAATAAATGTATCTCTTGGGATAGTTCTTATTTTTCACATCACAATATCACCAATTGTCTCAGGTTGTATTTAAGACATAGTTTACATAGATCAAATAAGAAATAAGGACACTACGAACATTTGTGTGACTGACTCAAACGTCATGTTTTTGTTTACATACTGTGCTAATACTGACGGCTCTTATGAAGACATGGCACTAGTTATAGCAGCTAACAGAAGATGTTGAACCTGTAACAATAACCAAATCAGTCTCAATATCAAAAGTATTGGCGTGAGAAATTTAAAACATGTACAGCTAACCCCCTACCTACGACTCCATCAACCTACGGCAACCCGGACCTACGGTAACCCGGAACTACGAACGTATCATATTTGATAAAAATATGAAATAATAAAAAATAAAAAACAATGTTTGTTTTTTTGTGTTTAAATGTTCTTAATTTCATGTGTACAGCACTTTGTTGCAGCTGTGGTTGTTTTAAAGGCTTTATAAATAATAATTATGATAAAAATGATCATTTCTGATCATTTTTGTCATGATTGTGCAATCTTGCGCAGCAAGAAGGTCTCCAGTTTACACGGTCACAAGTTAAAGTAGAACACCGGACGCCATCTTAGGTCCAGTCACGGGGCCTTTGAAGGTCTCCAGTTTACACGGTCACAAGTTAAAGTAGATCACCAGACTCCATTTTAGGTTCAGTCACGGGCCGGCTGCCGGCAGCCGGCCTTTGAAGACTGGTGACCAGGATCGCCTCATATGGATTAATTACTAGCTGGAAACGTCTCTGTGAACTCTGTGGATGTCTCAGGCAGCCGCGGATTTATCGCCGATAGTGCCAGGCCGCCGCGCGAACACCTCCGGCCTGGCTAGCTCCAGAAGCTAACACGGGAGCTAACACGGGACGTAGCAGCGGCTTTGACCACCTCAAAGTAAGAAATTATATTTTTATTTAATTTATATTTTTATTACTGTACTGTATTAATTAATTACACTGTGTTAGGTGTGTTAGGATAGGCGAAGTACGTACAGTACAGTATTGAATGTGCTGTGCTGAATAGCAATGTTTAACGTTGCTGTACAGTTACTGTGTGTGTTTATGGATGAATGTGTGGTGTAATGTGTTAGATAAGTGTTTGTAAATAAAGTTCTCTGCATGTTTATGGCCCAGTATGTCAGCTTGTTCAGTCTCATGCCGATAAATTTGTGTGCGGTGCTCCGTTAGCGTTATTTCCGCGACGTACAAACGAAATCAGGACCTACGAACAAGAGTTATTTTCACCCCCTAGCTACGGCAGAATCGAGCTGCGAACGGTCCTTAGGTCCGGAACTCGTACTTAACTCGGGGGTTAGCTGTATTACTGACGCTTGGATATAAAGTTTGTTGACAACTACACAAGAGTTAACTCACCCTGCTGGACATTAGCAAAAAGCCTGAAGGATTTCCCCATTTTCCATCAGCGCACACAATCACCTCCTCTCGTATCTGCGGCACAATGTTCAGGCATTTTGACCAGTGGTTGTCCACTATTTTAAGAAACCAAGCTTCTAAATTACAACTCGCTATCATTACAAAGCTCCTCGGCTCGTTCCTACTAGCCCCTACTTCCTATTTCCATTCGACGCTGCATTTTGCCATCCAATCAGAACGTTTGTTTCAGGCGTGCTTTGCATGATGACGTCAACTGGTAAACGGTCTACTGAAGTCTGCCTCTAGACCTGCAGAAAGAAAAAGAAAAAGAAACGAGAAACCATAACAACAAAACAACATATACAGTACAGTATAATGATACTTATAACATCATTAGAAAATATTTTATACGATACATGGTAATACAAGATATATTTAGTGACCACCACAACCTAACTGAGTGTGTAACTGATAAAACTTGAATCTAAACACCTGTGTGAGCATGCTCGTCACTATAAGATTTCATCATAAGAATGTTCAATAGTGGATGTGGGAACCCACAGACCCACCCCCACAGGACATGATAACACAGGGAGGACCGGAGCCACAGATACACAGCAGCCCCCAAGCCCGGAGCCCTGGAAGTCTCCCGACAGGGAAAACAGCACCCCCAACACACACACACACACACACACAAGCAGAGAGAAGCAGAGGGAAGCCCCGGGCGATCCCCAGCAACCACAATGCAGAAATCCCAAGACGCTGCAGCGATGAGCCCACAGGCTCCACCGGCAACCCGCCTCCCCAGAGTAGATCCGGCCATGGACATTAAACCTTGAGTCCTAAGGTCATACCACCCCCCAACAGTGGCCCGACAGAGCCAGGTCACCCAGACCTCGGCATGCAGCCACCAGCGCGGGCCGGCACACACCTTAACACCCAGCCCAGATGCTGAGAGCCACCAATGCACAGGCGGCAGGGGGCCTGCCACCGGAGGGGAGCGCGACAGGGTGAAGTAGATATCACATTAAATGAGGGGCCCAAATTGATCCAAGAGAGGGGACCACCAAAAACCCAACCTGAGACATAAACAGGCACACACAGACAACCCGACAGAGCCTCTGGCGGGCTGACCATGTGTCCCACCCACCCGACAGTGACCGCAAGCTGACCCCAGGCCAGGGGCCAGAGCAGCAGGTAGCTGCAGCTGAGGAAGGCCGGTCCACCACACCAAGAGCCCTGCACCACAGGCCCGGAAAAGTCCCAGCACACCACCCATGTAACCCCCCCCCCACACACACACACACACACACAGCACCCCACACCGCAAATGTCACCTCACAGTTAGACATGCCCAAAGCATGCACCTCCCAAGGAAGCATCCTTACCACATGCCCATAACCACCTCAACTGGCTCCTTTTGATGTGGAGCAGCAGTGGTTCTACTCTGAGTCTCTCCCAGATAACTGAACTTATCACCCTATCTCTAAGGGAGAGTCCAGCTACCTTGCAGAATAAACTAATTTCTACCACCTGTATCAGCAATCTCATTCTTTCGGTCACTACCCAGAGTTTGTGACCATAGATAAGGGTAGAAATTTAGATTTACCAGTAAACAGAGAACTTTGCCTTACAGCTTAGCTCGCCCTTCACCACAATGGATTGGCACAGAGTTCATAATACTGCAAAAGATGCACCAATTCATCTGTCACTCTCACTCTCCATTATTCCCTCACTTATGAACAAAACTGCAAGATACAGGCAGAACCTCACCCTCGACCTGAAGAGAGCAATTCACCCTTTTCCGACTGAGGAACATGGCCTCAGATTTGGAGGTGGTCCAGCATTCCACAGCCAGGACAGAACCTGCATTATTCCTCCTGGATCTGAGGTTTGCCCAGTAATTGGACTTGTTGCTCTAGTTCCCCTGAATAGACCTTACTAGGGAGGCTAAGGAGATATGCCCCTATAATTGAAGCAAACCCTCCAGTTCCACTTTTTGAAGAGGGGAACCACCTCTGCCAATCCAGTGTCACTGCCCCCAATGTCCATGCAATGTTGCAAAGACATGACAACCAAGACAGACCAACAACATCCAGAGCCTTAAGGGAATCAGGGTGAATCTCATCCACTCCCGGCGCCCTGTCGCCATGTAGCTTTTTAACTACCTCTGTGATTTCAGTCATTGTTATAGACAGACCAACCCCAAAGTCCCCAGACTCAGCTTCTCCCATGAAATACATGCCGGTGGTATTGAGAAGGGCCAAGACATTTTCTATCCACCTCCTGATGACATCACTGGTTAAGGCCAACAGCACACCACCTTCACTGAACACAGTGCTAGTAAAGTACTACTTTCACCTCCTCAGCTGCCTGATGGTTTGCCAGAATCACCTCAGAGACAACCGAGAGTATTTATCCCAAACCTTGCCAAAGTCCTCCCAAATCTGAGCTTTTTTCCTCAGCAACAGCAAAGGTTGGGGACCACTTGGCCCCCAATTACTCCTCAGCTGCCTCTGGAGTCCCACTGACAAAAATGTCCAATAAGACTCCCTCTTCACCTTGACAGCCCTCCTAACCCAGGGTGTCCATCATGAAGTTCGTAGATGGCCACCGCGAGAAGCACCAACAACCTTGTGGCCACAGCTCAAGGCAGCTGCCTCAACAATTGAGGTGCGGAACATGGCCCACTCAGACTCAATGCCCACCACTTCAGCTGGGATGCAGTTAAGGCTCTCCTGGATGTATGAGTTGAAGATATCTCTGATGGGTTCTTCTACCAGGCATTCCCAGCAAACCCTTGCTAAATGTTTGGGTCTGCTAGGTCTGTCTGGCATCTTCCCTTGCCATCTGATCCAACTCACTACTAGGTGGTGCTCAGTTGACTGCTCAGCTCCTCTCTTCACCTGAGTGTCCAAAACAAATTGGCTGCAAATCAGATGACATGACTATACAGTGTCAATCATCAATCTACGACCTAGGATATCCTGGTTCCAAGTGCACTTATGGACACCCTTATGTTTGAACATGGTGTTTGTGATTGACAAACTATGACTGGCATAGAATTCTAACAACAGTACACCACTTGGGTTCAGATCAGAGAGCTTGTTCCTCTCAATCACATCCTTCCAGGTCATACTGTCTTTACCCACATGGGCACTGAAGTCCTCCAGCAGAATAAAGCCGTCCCCAGCTGTTGCACCTTCCAGCACCCATGCCAAGGACTCCAAGAAGGCCAAATACCCTGAACTACTGTTTGGCGCATAGGCACAAACAACAGTCAGAGCCAGTCTCCCCCACCCGAAGGCACAGGGAAGCCACCCTCTCATCTACCGTGGAAAACTCCAACACACAGGCACTAAGTAAGGGGGTTATAAGTAGACCTACATCAGCTTAGCACCTCTCACCATAGGCAACTCCAGACAGGAATAAGATCCAGCCCCTCTAAAGGAGATTAGTTCAGGAGTCCTTGTTGTATGTTGAGATGAGCCCAACTATATCTAGTTGGTACCTCTCAACCGCACACACAAGCTCAGGCTCCTTCCCAGAGAGGTTAGGTTCCATGTCTCAAGAGCCAGCTTTGGTAAACCAGGGTCAGAGCGCCAAGGCTCCCACCTTTGGATACTGCCCATGGCATTGTGCACCCAACTTTTGTGGCCTCTCCTATAGGTGGTGGGCACACAGGAAAGCAAACCCATGTTTCTCCTTTGGGCTGATCCCAACTGGACCCCATAGATAGAGACCTGGTCACCAGGCACTCGCCGACGAGCCCCTCCACCAGGCATGGCTCTAGGGTGGGGCCCTGGTAACCCACATCTCAGCAAGGGACACTAAGTTTCTTGATTTATGTTGTCCATCAAAATGCTTCGGAATTGATCTTTGTCTGGCCTGTCACAGAGGATAAATCTGCCTTGGGAGACCCTACCAGGGGCAAATATAATTGCCCCTGACAGCATAGCTCCTATAGGATCATTCAGGCACTCAAACTCCTCCACCTTGATAAGGTGACAATTCAAGGAGACCAAACCAAAAATTTGTTTTAAACTAAATTAAACAAGCAGAGATTGAACTTATGAGTTAAACAGAACAAAATTATTATTTTTTAATCAAGGAAATAATAACAATTATTTACTATAAACAATCTCAAAATCAGTATATAATTATTGTATCCTGAAGCATGCTCAATAATCCAGGTAGATAAATCTAACAAGATTGAGTCAGGCCGTCTGGACGCATACTTTGTTGAAACGTTTTGTCTTTTGTCCAAACGACTTCATTAGTCTGAGGAGCTGCAAGTAAACTCGGGGGCCGTTTACATGGCGCGTATTTTGAGTGAAACCGCACCTTTCTCTCTGCGGTTCTGCTGATCATTTACACGACACCACTGGCCCCCCTCTTTGAATCCGGAGGTTTCTGAATCCACCTTCCAGAGTGGAGGTTTTTCGCTGACCCCCCGTTGATAACATAAACATCTCCCGCTGAGCTTTTGTTTGAACCACATGCGCGCACACGCACGGACAGACGGCATTTCTATCAACAATGGCGGCGGACACACACCGCTTTCTGAACTACGACTGATGGAATATATTTTGAGTCTCATATTTAATTAATCTACACCTGAATGTAGCTGCTGTGACCGACATCTGTGTTGGAAGAGACACAGTCGGATCCAGTTCTAATATCACTGTTTACTGAAGGAGGCAAGCAGAGATTTCACACGTCATGCTGCACTATAACATGCTAAATGTGCTAAATAATAACAGTTTAACAATAATAAACAGTATTTATGTTAGTTGGAGATATATGAAGTTATTTGAGCTAAATGAAGCTATCTGGACTCAAGTTATGTGACTTAAATGATGTGTAACATGTTGAGTATTCTTAAAGTTGAAAATGAAGACACCAGGTTTATTTTGTATTTATTTATGCAACACCACAAACTGTATATTACACAAATACTGAGAATTAAACTGAACACTATTAAAAAGACGTTAGCCAAACTGTAACTACATTAATGAACTGGACTCTGCTCTGTTTTCATCCTGGATGCTGGTCCCATCCGAACTGGTCCGCCTGGTGGAATGACAGATTCTCGACCTCGCAGGAAAAAAAAAAAATTAAAACTCAGTTGGTTGTTGTGTGATCGAAGTAAACACAAGTAAACATTATTAAGAACGTTGATTTACCTGCTGTAAATCAGCTGATTATCACGGACTAAAGTCCGACATCGTCGACTCGGTTCTGGTCCACTCAGTGACTGGTGTGGAGCTTGTTAGATGAAGCGGGTCCCGCTTGGCGTCAAACCTATCGACTCTTATCCAAAATTCAGCTTTAACTTGTTGTTAAGTTGTTGTTAGCTGAACTTTTAGCATAGAGGAAAGCAGACTGAGGCAGCATGCATGCGCATTAGGTGAAGGTACAAAATTCACAGCACCAACTAATGACCCGGCATGGTAACTACAGCAGATTCAGGAGGGCGGGGGGGATTCCTGCGGATGCATGTAAACACAGAATTCGTCTGTGTCAACGTGGATCTTTTCCTCTAATTAACATACGACAAAACCTATGTTTCCCCCCACCATGTCTGTGTAAACAGGGCATTGGTCTTATAAGGAGCACTCTCTCATATAGTGGATCAAAAAGTTTGCTGGTGTTAGCCAAAACTAGTTGTTCACATGCAAAAGGAGGACCATTAGCCTAACAATTCATCATTAGTGCCCTGATTGCTGCTTGTTATTTACAGAGGGCTGTCCAGTTTTGATGTATTCTATAACATTGTTTGGTATTATTGTCCATCTTCCATATGCAGCAATGTTGAAATCTCAAAGTTTGTGGCAATCTTAATAACTACCGTATTTTCCAGACTATAGGTTGCAGTTTTTTGCCTAATTTACATGCCCTGAGACTTATAGAGTGGTGAGACTTGTTTATGGATTTTTTTCCCCATGTCTGCAGACCAATTATTGGCTCAGATATGACAGTTTTTCATTTTGGCAAAAAAATGGTGCAGTACCACTTTCGGCCGCTAGGGGTTCAGTACTACTTTTGTCCGCTAGGGTACACCGACCGTTCCCAGCTCATGTGTCTGTCCGAAAAAAGCCTCCTCTGCTCGGACTGACTCTGTCACAGCCCAGCCTTCTGCTCTGGAGCTCTGACACTTCCAGAGAGTCCACCGACCGTTTCCAGCTCATGTGTACGAAAAAAGCCTCCTCTGCTCGGACTGACTCTGTCGCTGCCTGGCCTCCTGCTCTGGAGGTATGAACTACTGTTAGCTCAGTGTTTGTTCGCAAAAAACTGTTGCTATTTATCTAAATATCTCATGAACTATAGGACAGATTTTTATGAAACTTACAGAACGTAATTACTTGGTGGTCATTTACAAACTGGTAACTGCAGGAGATGTTTAGAGCTAAAAAAAATGATATTTTAGCATCATTGTTTGTTGTTAGCGGTTAGCATTAGCTTCGTTGTTTTTCCTTGTACATTTGAGCAAATAGCTCATAAACCACACCACAGGTTTTTTCAAACTTACAGAAAATAATCACAAGATATTCATTTACAAATTGTAAGCTGTTGGAGTTATTTGAAATAAAATTCTATGTTTTATAGACGTCAATGTGTCGCGGCCAGCTTAGTTGGTTTTTCTTTGTACGTTTGAGCAAATAGCTCATAAACCACACCGCAGATTTTTTTCAACCTTACAGAAAGTAATCACAAGATGTTCATTTACAAACTGTAAGCTGTTGGAGTTATTTGAAATAAAATTTGATGTTTTATAGACGTCAATGTGTTGCGGCTAGCTTAGTTGATTTTCCCTTGTACTTTGTAGCAAATAGCAGCAAATAGCTCATAAACCACACTGCAGATTTTTTTTCAAACGTATAGACAGTAATCACAAGATGTTCATTTACAAACTGTAAGCTGTTGGAGTTATTTGAAATAAAATTTGATGTTTTATAGACGTGAATGTGTTGCGGCTAGCTTCGTTTTTTTTCCGGGTACTTTAGCAAATAGCTCATAAACCACGCGGCAGATTTTCTTTAATACGGAACGGTTAAGCTAAGACACATCTTTGCTATAATTTTCAGCAGACAAATAATTGTTTTTACCATGTTAATCTTGTTAAAAGTCCTTCCGTGCTCGCTCGCTCCTGTGGCCGCCATTTTCAGCAGGGCAAATGAGGTGCTGACGCGTCACGTAGCGGTGACGCATAATAGATGCGACCTAAATAAAGGTGCAACCCGTTTATGGATTTTTCCAAATTATTGATAATAATTGCATGGGCAAAGCGACCTATAGAACGTGCGATTTATCAGGCGGAAAATACGGTAATCACCTTACTACAGGGCTCCTTCCCAAAGTTTTCAAAGGGGTGGCCAGGACTTGCAACTGGTATTGTTGTGGTTGCACTTCCAAACCAGAAGTCCATTCATCTACCCATCCCTCCAAAGGAGCCAAGATGGTGTAGTGGCAGGGCTTCCGACTTGGGACCCGAAGGACGCGGGTTCGCGCCCCGGCCACTACACACTTTGGGGTGTCTATGAGTGCACACCTAATTCTCCAGCTCCCCGGGCGCTTTCTATGGCTGCTCACTGCACCACCTGGAGGTGGTTGGGTTAAATGCAGAGACGAATTTCATCTGTGTATGGGAAACATACACAGATGACAGAAAAGGACATTATTATTATTATTATACTTTGTATTTTACCTGCTTCTTCCTTTTTGGGTCACTGGTGCCCATATCTAGCCATCACTGTGCGATAGGCGGTGGACACCCTGGACAGGTTGCAAGTCCACCTCAAGGACACATAGAGACAAACGAGACAACCATCCACTCTCTCACACTCACCTAGAGACCATTAGATCTGCTTAACATGCAGGTTTTTGATCTGTGCGAGGAAACCGGAGTACCCAGAGAAAACCCAACCATGTACTGAAAGAATATGGAAACTACACCCAGAAAGGCATCCCCGGCTGGGATTCGATCCTGTGACCTTTTTGCTGAGAGGTGGCCGCTCTTCCAACTGTGCCACCATGCCACTCAAACCAAAGTCATAACATTTAAAAAGAATACAGTTGAGGAATAACTTTCTAGCATATCTGTGGCCATTGTCACCCTGACATTGTGACAGCCTGTGACAGGGGTCCTGTAACAGTAGTCAGCCCCTCTTCCATCACTGTAATTGTTGATATGTGCTACTATCCATGCTGCTGATCTCATTCTGCTGATTATTTCATGCTGCTGCATTCATTCATACTCATCTACTCACACAGACTCATGTTCATGCTGCTTTTGTTCTGCATAGTGTTTTGCACAATTACTCTGTAGCTTATTTCTTAGTTTAGCATATTTGTTAGTGTATATCTTGGATCCTTATTACTGTTTCTTTTTACAATTTATATTTTTGCTATCGCTGGAATTAATTTGCTCCCTGTACCAGTATACACAATTTTATCCCACCTCACGTACCACATGTGATGTGAATGACAATAAAACATACTTGACTTGAGTTTGTGTCTGTTTAAAAGAAATCAGCAACAAATGATAGCAAGTCAGATTCAATGATCCATTTTGTGTAACCACAAAAATGTGGCTTTAAATAGAAAAGCAAGCATGTAGGGATAAAGCTAACTCTAGGAAATGAGATTTGGACAAAGTCTGCAATGCAAAAGCTAAACATGTGTCTCCTAAATTTATAAAAAATAATTTGTTTGAAGGAATAATGTACAGTATAAATACATGTAGATGGTCATAAATGTAAAAAGCAGCAATGTTTTCAGAACAAAAAAATTAAATTTTACTCAGTATTTAGGAGCCACCTTAAAAAATCGAATAAATTCAAGCTTTTGTGAGTGTGATTATCCTTTCTAAACAGTACACTTAATTTCCCCCATTGTACAGTAACTTTCCCATGCCTCAGTCTCTTCTGGCCAGCCATGTACTACTTTGTACTTTAACACAAGACAATGAAAATAAGATAAATCTTTATTGAAGCAATTATAGAGCAAATGTTATTTACACCATGTAATTGGACCCGGGTATCTCAATGCTCATAGAAATTAAGACTCATGGGGAGTTAAAATGGGCACCAATTAATTTTTGCTGACAGAATCAGCAAACAGCAACAAAGGGACTTTCCCCAAGAGGTACCAGCTTTGGAGGGAGGTGAGAATAACTCCTCTAATGTAGTTGCAACGTCTTAGCATTTCCATATAAATAACTTTCAAGGAAATAAGAAACTCATTTGTGCAGTTGAAAATAAATCAATTATGGCTACAAAGAGGCTAGCCCCATTCCTTTAGTCCTTGAACAGTATGAATGACAAGCTTATAGTACATGCTAATGCTTCGCCTGTGTGTCGCATAAAATGCATTATGTGCATTGACGGACAGGGAGGGGTAGCATCAGCTAGTAAATGTCAAGTACACATACAGGACCACACACAGCTTATTAAAAAGCTGTCACTAGGAGTGAGGAAGCTAACGGGATCCACCAGACTTGATGAGGATTTATTACCTACTGCCATCTTTACTAAATGGCATTCTTAGACTCAGTAAGTCTTAAAATAAATCACCCAGCTGATGTGTGTTTCTGTGTCCTCTGTATGTGTGCATGTGTACTGAGTCACTTACAAAAATGTCCTTAGCAGTGTTTTTGATAAAGTAAAGGATTACAAAGGGCACAAAGAGGTGACTCAATTTGAACTTCTGTGACATTGTGCAATTAAACAAACTTATCATTGAAAGCATCAGGTAGTGCACATTATGTCTTACCAAAGATAAGTACAGTACAGTATTGAATGCTAGAACAATGCTAGAACCTTCAGTTTATTTTATAGATATACTTTTTATACTTTTTATACTACTATGCAAAAACTCAGGACAGTATTACACTTTTATTATTTCATTTTATGCTTATGTTCATTGGGTGTTTGGTGTTTTAGGGGTGTTTGGTGTTTCAGTGTTGGTGTAAATTTTCATACTTTTATACTATTATGAAAAAACTCAGGACAGTGTTACACTTTTTTACTATTTTATGCTTATGTGTATTAAATGTTTTAGTGTTTAGTGTTTAGATGGTTACTGTTGCACCGAGGGACTGAGAGAAACGCAATTTCGGTCCTGTGTATGTCCTGTACATATTGCAGTTCTGACAATAAAGTTGACTTTGACTTTGACTTTTACTTTGAAGTTGTCAGATTTAATCAAACCATCACCACACAAGTTCTAACAATCGTGTGTTTACAAAAATAATAATATAGCCTAAACAGTTAACATGGTTAAAACTTTGGTAAAAAATAAATTATTAATGTTAACAGTAAAGAAGAAGTGCATGTTTGTACCCCAGGGTACATTTTGGACATATCTACTCACTCTCTGTGGTTGAATTTTTTATTTTTTTTTCATTCATTCATTCAACCTTTATTTATACAGGTTAATCCCATTGAGCCTTGGGGACTCATTTACAAGGGAGACCTGGTTTCTTTAACAAAGAGTGATGAACAGTGGATAACAAAAACAACAATAGATAATCATAAAAGAGGCATACAAATATATATATTTATATTTTATTAAAATTAATGGCAACCAAATGGACAGTCAAAAGGGAAAAGTACCAAAAAATTCAGCTAGAGTATAAGGCGGTATAGAAAACTAAAAACAGGAACATGTCTGCATTAGCTTTTGCCAGGAACTTCACAGATGTATAAAGCCACTTAGAGAGGTCAAGGTCGAAAGCTTCAGATCTTTTTGCAAGATATTCCAGGAAACAGGAGCAGAGTAGGAGAAGGCCCTTTTGCCTAGTTCAGTCCGCACTGAGAGGACACTGCATGTAATAATGTTCTGAGAGTGCACGCTGTAGCTGCACTCACACAGAGACATGTAGGAGGAGATATATGAAGGCAGCAGTCCAAGACAATTTGACCTCAAAATAAAAACCATTAAAATGTCTAAAAGGTATATTAAAACTGATTATTCTAATTGTTTGGTTCATAGCAGGTGTTTAGGAACTAGGACATTCTGATATGAAAGAGCCAGCTGGAAAAAAATCATGTTGGAACAAATATTGTACCCTTTATGATTTTCTCAGGGTATATTACTGCCACCAGAAGTACAAGACTTTTCTCTAAATTGTACCAAGTAAATCAGTTTAAATAAGTACCCACTGTTGAGGGTACAAGAACTATACCTTTGACAGGACTTTCCTAGAGACAAACCTTTGTCCCCGTAAAGGTACAATTGGATACTTTTCACTGGGAGTGCAGCAATCCCAGAGCTGGTTAGAATTTCCATTTAGTGTTCGCTAACAAAATGAACTTTTTCCATCTTTGACACACATTACTTCAGTTTTGTATCAGCTGCCTCTAGGACTTTCTGTGTAAAGTATATATTTACTCTCACAGTATTCCTGTTTCTTCCCACAGTCCACTTAATGTATGTGTCATCATGTTACCAGGCAATGCTAAATTGGCCCAGTGTAAATGTGTGACCTTATTGTTAGTCTCAATGTGGCCCTGTGATGGATGATTTGTCCAGGGTGTACCTCATCTCTCGTTCAATGACCAAGATGCACACCAGCTATACAGTCATGTAATGGATGAAAGAGGTATAGGGGATGGACGGACGGACGGACTGATGGACGGATGGATGGACGGACGGACGGATGGGCAGACAATAAACCGAAACACTAATGCTGGTGCAAAGAGAATAATCTTCACATGAATGTGAAGAAGACAAAGGAGATGATTGTGGACTTCAGAAGGAACAAACACACCCATGCCCCACTGAAAATAGGTGGGTCTGCAGTGGAAGTGGTCTCCAGCTACAAATACTTGGGTGTACACATGAATGATAACCTCAGCTGGAGCAACAACACCACCAGCCTGATCAAGAAAGGTCATCAGAGACTCTACTTCCTCAGACGGCTGAGACGTGCTGGTCTGAGCAGCCCAGTTCTCACCTCGTTCTACAGGTGTGCAGTGGAGAGCGTCCTGTGCTCCAGCATCAACGTGTGGCATGGAGGCTGCACAGTTGAAGAGAGGAAAGCTCTACAGAGAGTGGTGAAGGCTGCACAGAAGTCTGTTGGAGTCAGTCTCCCCACCATCACAGACATTTACACCTCCAGATGCAGGAAAAGAGCCACCTGCATCATGAAAGACCTCACTCATCCAGCACACTCACTCTTTGCCCCACTCCCCTCAGGACGGAGGTTGAGGAGCATCAAATGTAGAACCACTAGACTGAGGAACAGCTTCTACCCTGAGGCTGTTAGACTCATGAATAAATAAAAATAAAATAAAAAATAAACACTGCAAAATATCACATCATGCTGATGCTGATCTGTTTTCTTGTTGCTGTGTTCATCTGTGTTCATCTGTGACCATCTGCTCATACAAACTCATGTTCGTGCTGCTGTTTATTTCCACTATATTAGGCTTAGTGTATTACTAGTTGATGTTTTTCTTAGTTAATTCTAGATGTTATTACTGTTTTTCTCTTGCATTTGTTGTTGGATGTAACTGGGACCCCGTGTACATAATCTCGTTTTCATCACATGTACCACATGCGGTGCAAATGACAATAAAGACTCTCTGACTCTGACTCTCTCTAAACTGTAGTTCTTTCTACATTAAAATAAATGTAATATAACTGAACTATTTTGGAGCAAAGACACATTTTTTAATTGTTTTCACAATATAATGACCATAATGTCGAAATACAGAGTTGTAAGTGTTTTCACATTTCAACTGAGAAAAGGATCAAGGAATTCCAGTTATTTATTTATTTTTACACAGAATCTGTTTTTTCCCAACAATTACTGAGTGTAAAGCTGTTTCAAAAAGAAGTGTGAGCTTTTCAACTGATATATTGTAATTACTTCTAATTAAGTACCGGCACACAAAAGTTGTGTTGAAGGCCACAGCTGCAAATCTACCACATGATTTCTGAATACACAGTAACAGGACCATCCTTAAAGTGAACAATAAAAATATCACTTGATATGTTGTGAAAAATGAATCACATATTTCCAAGGTAAGTAACTTTAAAAAGTCTAAATAAACACTGAAAACAACAGTGCTAAATGGTTACAGAGTTTACTACTGCATGTACGGTTCAAGGACAGAAAGAATAGAACACAACAATAAAAAATTTAAAAAGCCAGAACAGTTAAGAAACATCAACAGATTAAAATCAAGTTATGAAAGTGAAGAAAAATAAAAGCTCAGAATCGTAGACTGAAGGAAACAATTTGTCTATCTATCCATCCATCCATCCGTCTTTTGTCTGTATAATTAGAAATGCTACAGGATGCGTCAAATTTCCCTTAGGAATTAATAAAGTATCTATCTATCTATCTATCTATCTATCTATCTATCTATCTATCTATCTATCTATCTATCTATCTATCTATCTATCTATCTATCTATCTATCTATCTATCTATCTATCTATCTCTATCTATCTATCTATCTATCTATCATCTATCTATCTATCATCTATCTATCTATCTATCATCTATCTATCATCTATCTATCTATCATCTATCTATCTATCATCTATCTATCTATCATCTATCTATCTATCCATCTATCCATCTATCCATCTATCTATCCATCCATCCATCCATCCATCTATCTTCAATTCAGTTTATAATATAGCACCAACTCACGACAGAAGTCAACTCAGGGCACTGAACAGAAACCTTCACATACATAAAATGTAAATTAAGACTATTTATCTAAGAGCAGACTGCTTTGACTCTAACTTCAACACCTTGAGCAAGTATGAAGGTGATAGTGGAAAGGAAAAACTCCCTCATGAGGAAGAAACCTTTAGCAGAACCAAGCTCAGGACAAACGGCCATCTGCTTCGACTGGCTGGGTTTGAGAGGAACAGATACACAATGGCAGGTTCACGTTAAGATAGCAATAGTATAAAATGAAATCTATTCAATCTTAGCAATTCATTTTGGGAAATGGTGTCAGTTTATCCTCCAGTAGTCTAATGGTACATCCACACCAAACAGCGTTTCAACTTCAAAAAAGCTCGTCACGCACGCAAGTGGACGCACTGGACCCACAGTGGTGTCCAGACCAGAACGCGAAGCTGCGGCGGTGTGGCGGCGTGGGGTGTGGGAGGAGCTTACCGGTATACCGAGTTCCTCACTGCACTCCGCCAGGCAAGGAGCTTTTTATTTCTGTCTCTGTAGAGCAGACTTGACTGGTCGTAAAGGACTTGTCGCGAACACACAGCTACAATGAGTTTCTCTTCCATAGTACACGACTTCGCAGGTTTTTTCTGTGTCCCACAAACAATACGTCACATAGTTGCGCAATACCCCCGTCCCCTCGTTTCCGCGTCACATAGGGACTCTCCCCCTCTCTTCTCCCCCCGACTCTCCCTGATCAACCAATCAGGGAGAGTTGAAAGGCGTTTGAACGTTTGAACGGCTAAATCTTCAGCATGTTCAAGGCGTGCTTTGGAGGCTGACGCGGGTTCACGTGCACGGAAAACGCTTTCCAGCACGCTCAACACGCACGTGACGTGACGCCCGACGCCAAGACGCGCCTGGAGGCGCGTCCCCCATTGACTTTACATGTAAACTGGATGCTCCTTCAGTTGAAACGCTGTTTGGTGTGGACGTACCATAAGCCAGTGTTTCCCAACCTGTGGGGCCCGACCCCCATGGGGGGTGGGGGGAGGGGTGGAGTGGTAGAGAGCACAGGGGGGTCGCGTGTAACAACTTTAGAAAATATGTTTTTATTTATAATTAAGTTCTTCAGGGAGCACTTTTATACACATTGGTATTGTTGTTGAAATTTTTACTCCAGTGAGCCCCCTATCTCAGTGATACTTAATCCCATCTGTACCAGATTTTTTTGTACTTGATCAATGAACACTTGGAGAAAAATTGGTATTGTTAAAGCTGCAAGCAGCATTGAGGCCCTCGCAGCTTAGCGCCGCTCAGGCCTTATTGCAGCGACCGTGGGAGCTCTAGCTCGTCTGCTCGGTCGCCACCTCGAACGCTCTCGTGCCTATCCCGCATCCGTTCACCAGGAACAGTTAGCCAATACAGTTTCAGTCTTGTATGTTACACAGATCAAGAAAGACCCAATAATCGTGAGTTTCTTATGTGACTGGGCGGGGCTTAAGTGATGTCATGAATTAATTTTATTTTATTTCATTTTTTAAAATTTTTAAGTCTTCAATGTAAAATGGTGAATAGCTCCAGAAGTTCCAGTGGGGCGGCGCTCCAGCGCCCCCTATTGGCCGGCCACCCCTGATACCTACCTACCTACCTACCTACCTACCCTATCTTTCATCTATTCAAGTTGTGTAGCTATACTATTATTTTGAGATAGTTGTTTTTGGTCTTGTGCTTCCTAAACTTTAGTAGAAAGTAAAGTGTGTATAGATAGAGCATACATTTTAATTGATTAGGCTGTGATAAGACTATATTTCTGTGCAGGGGGTGCCATACAGGCACAGATGGATGGCAGTAATGAATAGTCTTTCTTTAGAAAGCCCTCTGGCCCTCTTTAGTTGTTTTTTAGATAAATGCTGAGTTATGATCATTAGAGAAGTTTGGGGATGTTTCTTTTCAGTAAGCTCCTTTCTCTATAAATGTTCTGCCCAATGTGTCAAGTTGAGCAACTATGATAAAAAGTTGTTTTTAAATTCAAGTAAGATTTCAGAATTTATGTGAATAAAATTATTTAACATTTTTTGTGACTATTAAATACATCTATACTGTTCAGAATACATCAGAACTGCTCCAATTTCTGCTTTGTAGATCAACCTGTTAAGCTGTGTTCAGTTCTCAACCACATGCAGGTTTAATATACTCACACAAATACAAACACATTAGCTTACAATCTTGTAAAATGATGATGTTCTCATCTGTTGGTATTAGAAGCTGGTAACAGTTTATTCACTTTAAATTAAAGCAACACGTGTGTCAGCTGTTTAAAGGATAAAGTGATGGAATTAAAAATGCCGAACAAACTGGGAGCTGTCTTAATTTTGAGTAGAAATAAGTGGAGCACCAAGGGGAAAAAGCAATATTGTCTGTTCTTCCCTCTCTGGGCAAGGTCAATTAAAGAAGGACATGGATTGGCAATCAAAACTGACACCAAAGATTGACTATGGTGATTATAACCTTGCAGATGGAGGGTTTTAAAGGTTATTAATAATGATTTATGGAATTAATTAAATAGGTAAGATGGGATTCCGTGCTTTAAATATATTATATAACTCCAGCTGAGGGAACATTTACCACTTGTGGGAACTCCAGATATGAATGTAGCATGCGCTATGACCAGGCGGTTTGTCATTCAGGGTCTAGTGGAGTTATGATTATGATTAAAGAGAGCGAGGATTGATTAGTTGAAAAGAGCACCATCAATATCAGCTGTGTAATTCTATGATTGGATTTTGGACATATTTGTTCCTGCATTATATGTTCATTAAAGGGCTGTTTTACCCCTTTTGAAGTCGGGTCTTTTGAAACATGAACAATATTGTATGTATATACAATGTATGAACAATTATCAATTTATCTGTTAAGCTCCTTCTGGAGAAACAGTTTACATTCAGCAGAACAAATGAGATGCAGCTAGTTTGAACTCGGGCATATTGAGGTGAATTGATGGTGTCCTAAAAAAGCTCAAGTCTCTAAACTTTTGTAGCCGTTTACGCAAAACATACTTTATTAACTTTTTGACCACTGTCTTTTTTCCAAATACATGATAATTAACATAATTATGCTGAAAGTACAATTTACATCAGCAGCAACCTGTAACATTTGTGGCGCATTTAGCCAACACTTCTTGCAGAAAGTTCATAATGTTTCTTCCAAAATATATGTGGAATGCAAACTGACAGCGATGTAAAATATTTAAGTATTAGTGTCTCCATGAACCATTAAAAATTTCTGAAGGCAAATTTTTCTTAGAAGTGAGTCTGCTCATGCAGTTTTGACGCGTTAATAATGACTTGTTCAAGTGGGCCCACTTTCTAAGTGGATTTTGCTGACTTAAAAAATATTTCTTCAAATGTTTTTAGCAATTTATGAAAAGACTTGGATAAACTTTCACACTGTCATCCGTTTCACATTATTATCGCTGCCAAAAGTGTCCCAGGACACACCAGAAGTGCTGCAGCTGCTGCTGCTTCTATGTGTGCTTAAAATAAAAGCTTTATTTATTTATTTTTTCATCAGCTCCATTCCTCAAGGGTTGCCGCAGCAAACTAACTTGCACGAAGTCTAGGCAATTGTTTATTTGCCTGATGCCCTTCCTGACATGACCACCAAGCTACCACAGCCATCTGTGTGGAGCAGAGAGCTGCTGGTCGGTGGGGTTGTGTTGAGCCAGTGACTTTCTGATCACTGGCTAACCTTCTTTAACCTCTGTGCCACCACACTTCTTAAAATAAAGCGTATAATTCCATATAAATGACCGTGCACTGAGAAACGGAGTGCTATTTGTAAGTCTATGAAACAATAATGATGAGTCTAATGGCTCTAAAAGCAGCTCATTAAAGAGCCATTGGAAGCTAAAAGTATCCAGTTCAGAGTTGACTCTTTCAGCTTTAACCAGCTCTAGATAAGTTGTACTAAGTGAACAGTCATTTTGGAGCCAAAAGTGACATCTTCTTTTGGTGATCTGAGTCAAATGAGTTGAATCCCAGACTACATTCAAACCTTGCTGCAAGTCAATACAATATTCCTCGCTACTTCATGGTTTGACTTTTGCGGACTCGCTCTTTCGCAGTTTTGCAAATTATGATTGTACACGACACATGATAGTCAACTTTAATACTACCGTACTCGTGACTGGGACAGTATGGGATACTGTACAATAAACGTGCGTCTGCTCTTTGTGGACTTCACATCTGCCTTCAACACCATGATCCCCCAAACTCTGATAGACAAACTATCTACACTTGGACTAAGCCCCTCTATTTGTAACTGGGTACTAGACTTCTTAACAGACAGACCACAGTCCGTGAAGATCCACAACTTCTCCTCCTCCACCATAACCCTCAGCACTGGCTCTCCTCAGGGATGTGTGCTGAGCCCCCTTCTGTTCACTCTGCTCACATATGATTGTACAGCCACACTTCCAGGCTGTCATATTGTTAAGTTTGCAGATGATACAGCGGTGGTGGGATGCATCACAAACAATGATGAGTCCAGCTACAGACAGGAGGTGGAACACCTGGAGAGCTGGTGCAAAGAGAATAATCTTCACATGAATGTGAAGAAGACAAAGGAGATGATTGTGGACTTCAGAAGGAACAAACACACCCATGCCCCACTGAAAATAGGTGGATCTGCAGTGGAAGTGGTCTCCAGCTACAAATACTTGGGTGTACACATGAATGATAACCTCAGCTGGAGCAACAACACCACCAGCCTGATCAAGAAAGGTCATCAGAGACTCTACTTCCTCAGACGGCTGAGACGTGCTGGTCTGAGCAGCCCAGTTCTCACCTCGTTCTACAGGTGTGCAGTGGAGAGCGTCCTGTGCTCCAGCATCAACGTGTGGCATGGAGGCTGCACAGTTGAAGAGAGGAAAGCTCTACAGAGAGTGGTGAAGGCTGCACAGAAGTCTGTTGGAGTCAGTCTCCCCACCATCACAGACATTTACACCTCCAGATGCAGGAAAAGAGCCACCTGCATCATGAAAGACCTCACTCATCCAGCACACTCACTCTTTGCCCCACTCCCCTCAGGACGGAGGTTGAGGAGCATCAAGTGTAGAACCACTAGACTGAGGAACAGCTTCTACCCTGAGGCTGTTAGACTCATGAATAAATAAAATAAAATAAAAAATAAACACTGCAAAATATCACATTGTGCTGATGCTGATCTGTTTTCTTGTTGCTGTGTTCATCTGTGTTCATCTGTGACCATCTGCTCATACAAACTCATGTTCGTGCTGCTGTTTATTCCCACTATATTAGGCTTAGTGTATTACTAGTTGATGTTTTTCTTAGTTAATTCTAGATGTTATTACTGTTTTTCTCTTGCATTTGTTGTTGGATGTAACTGGGACCCCGTGTACATAATCTCGTTTTCATCACATGTACCACATGCGGTGCAAATGACAATAAAGACTCTCTGACTCTGATATTTATTTATATATATATATATATANCATACATACTGTATATATCTCACAGGGCCCTGTCCAGAAGCCCCAGTTCCTTCTGCTGAAATACTAGAAGGAAAGTGTTGATTTGATCTGAAAAAGTTTGGCCCTTATTCATTCAGTGACTTGGATGCCCAGTGGATGCAAAAAGCTGCACGGAACCCACCGGGAACCAGACCAGAATTGGACCTCCAGACTCATCAGTCAATCTGAGCTGCTTGCCGGCCCACGAGGACTTCTGAGTTGGGACGCGCCGCACTGCCTGTAGGTCTGGCTTTCACTCCGGAGCCTGACATTGCTACCACAAGCCAGAGAGTCAACCAGAACCGGCAGGTTAGGCCTGCTGAAACAGAACAGTTGGACCAGAACCAAGCTGCTGCTGTTCTGCAGAGCTAGTGAGTAAAACTTAGTAGGTACATATAGGTATGGTGTTAAAATTACGTAGATTTGAGAGTTCAAAACATATATAAATACAAAAATAAATATAGCATTCCTACTTTGCAGATTTTCACTTATTGAGGAGGGGGTGGGGCAATAAACAAGGGATTACTGTAATGCTAAGCACTGCAAAAAGTGCAAAAGGTGAAATTGCCATTTCAATGAAAAACTCAACGAATGTTCCTGTTATACTTTTGTTGTCTTTATTAAAACTCTATGCATCACTTGATTTTCATTGAGCCAATGAACAAATTGATCACTGAGCCACTGGTGTTCCTCGTGATTATAATGTAACTAATGGTACTCATATCAAAACTGATGGACATCTCCTCTGATGTGCTAAACTCATTTTTGAAGAAAACCAAGAATTCTTCAAAACGGTGTGAAATACAACTTTAATTTGCAGATCAAAATAATTAAACTGAAACTCAACTCATCTGTTCAAACCTTAAATAAGTAAATAGTGCACCTGATTGGTTGTTTCCAACAGTAATATGTTTCATAGTGTACAAATATAGCACTAGTTGTGTGCAATACTGGAAAATGTGATTTAGCTCTTAATCACTTAAATATTTCTAAGACTGCTAAATGTAAAACAATCAAAAGGCTGGCGTTTCGATTATTGGCATTCAGAGCACATAGTATAGAGCAAACATTTTTCGCTACCTTTAATCTTATAGCATCAGTAGGAATGCAGCAAAAACAGCCTAACTTATCAAGACTAATTTTTATCTGATGTCTGTATTGTGTTGTGAGCTAATGATCTGGTGTAATTTGTGACAACTGTGAGCTCTAGAAATGTATGTAGGTTTGACACATCAATGTACGGTGGCCCTGAGGTGCAAAACACATTAACAAATAAGGCTAAACACTTTAACAAATAGTTCTGAAACAAATTAACAAATTCTGAAACAAATTAACATTTTCTGAAACACTTTAACAAATTCTGAAACACTTTAACATTTTCTGAAACAAATTAACATTTTCTGAAACACTTTAACAAATTCTGAAACACTTTAACATTTTCTGAAACAAATTAACATTTTCTGAAACACTTTAACAAATTCTGAAACACTTTAACATTTTCTGAAACAAATTAACATTTTCTGAAACACTTTAACATTTTCTGAAACAAATTAACATTTTCTGAAACAAATTAACATTTTCTGAAACACTTTAACATTTTCTGAAACAAATTAACATTTTCTGAAACAAATTAACATTTTCTGAAACACTTTAACAAATTCTGAAACACTTTAACATTTTCTGAAACAAATTAACATTTTCTGAAACACTTTAACAAATTCTGAAACACTTTAACATTTTCTGAAACAAATTAACATTTTCTGAAACAAATTAACATTTTCTGAAACACTTTAACATTTTCTGAAACAAATTAACATTTTCTGAAACAAATTAACATTTTCTGAAACACTTTAACATTTTCTGAAACAAATTAACATTTTCTGAAACAAATTAACATTTTCTGAAACACTTTAACATTTTCTGAAACAAATTAACATTTTCTGAAACACTTTAACATTTTCTGAAACAAATTAACATTTTCTGAAACAAATTAACATTTTCTGAAACACTTTAACAAATTCTGAAACACTTTAACATTTTCTGAAACACTTTAACATTTTCTGAAACAAATTAACATTTTCTGAAACAAATTAACATTTTCTGAAACACTTTAGCAAACGAGAGAATCACACGGAAAGGGAATGTCCTAACGAGGCTGACCCGGAAGTGATGACCCGGAAGCGGTCATTTTGACCCAAGATGGACGACAGTCGAGTCACGTTTTGCCCGTTCTGTGGGACACCTATAAGTTTATTAAGCTGTTTTGTATTTCGTGCGGTCGATCCTTGGAGTTTTTAAATGGCACAGAGCAGATGGATGCAGGAGAGGGGACATCTCAACAACCGGACAATGCTAAACAAAGTACCGTAAGTGCAGCGTAATGTTAGCTTTTTTAATTAGCCTGTGAATAAAACATATTAGCGCTATTGGTTACCTCATTTTGATTTTTGAGACCGACCTTTTTTAATTTCAGCAGAACAACCTGGCCCATCATATAAATGTTTCAAAGAGTACCGAAGCTCCAAGTCCAAAGAGCGTCAGGATTTTAACTACGGTCCGAGAGGAAAACATAAAGGAAAAAACGTGCAGGTAAGCTGTACTCACCTGACTCGCTGACTGTGAAACTGTACTAGCACAAATATTAGACCATAGAGAAACACATATGTATGTATCGTGTTTATTTATTGATTTTTTCTACCTCTTATACGTTAAATTGCTCTCATCTTTGTCACAGATAAACATTGGATTGATGGTGCCAAGTGGGACTGGTTTAAAACCTCTAAGAGGGAAAATGGTCCTGTTATTTGTAGACCCAGAGGTAGGAGCACCCGAGATACTGCAACAAGGTGTCCAGAAAATGAGAAGGTTTAACAAGGACATACAAGAAGGACCGTACATCCTGTTGTATCCAGACTGCTCAGAGGAAGTCACTGTGCCTGGATCAGAAAGACCATTCAAACTGGCTCATTATAAAAGGGAACCAGGAAGGCAATATTCCAGAATTACATTGTTTATTTGCCGTAAAACACATTTTAAATGAGGTGAGTGGATGTAAACATTAAATAAAGTATTTTAACTTGTTTCAATCTACTGAAAGACGCCTCCACAGTATCTGTATGATCAGTTATTTATTTTTACAGAAGTGGATGATGCCTCAGATTCCTATCCTGAAATTGTCATCACATCAAGGAGGCTGAGTTCAATCAAGCAGACACAGTGGTATATCAAACATTCACAAAACATACATTTTTTTATTTTTGGGGGTGGATTACTGCACTTGTAATTTACTTTTTGTGTTGTATTTTGTTCAGTATTTTGTGCAGACAGTTTCAATTGAAATAACAGAAGGATTTTTTTTATATATGTTTGAGACAAGAAAGTTCATATATGTTTGAGACTTAATAATACCTTACTAACTAAAGTAACTTAAACAAAATTGACTCTTGTTGTTTATTTTAGTTTGTAACTTATCAAATATGAAACCAAAGCAGTTTGCCAGGGCTAAATGTTTTTAGTTTATTTTAGAGAGAGAGAGAAAAAGATCATCATTCCGCTGCAGACGAGGGAGGGATGGGGGCGACGTGAAGAAGTGCCTGTGCAGATTACTTCTACTAGCATATTTAGCTAGTTTATACCAGCACATTACGGTGAAGCAATGAATAACCCGAAAACAACCTGAAAAGCTCTGAGGTTTAGTATACAGTACTAACGTTGGGCACGTTTTATTAAAAGAGGTGGAACACAATCTTATTTATCTTAAATTAGCACAGACAGATACCCTGATGCATGCTCAATAATCCAGGTAGAAAATAAAAAAAAAAGCTAAGTCTGGTCCTCTGGACATTCAAAAAACAACACAAAGCAACAAAAAAAAAAACTGTAGAAACGTTTCGTCTTTCGTCCGGAAGTCTTTCGGACGAAAGACGAAACGTTTCAACAGTTTTTGTTGTTGTTGTTGTTGCTTTGTTTTGTTTTTTGAATGTCCAGAGGACCAGACTTAGCTTTTTTAGATAGCACAGACAGAGCTCAGCCAAAGCCTTAAAGTCCTCCATCACCGAGCCTGGCTGTTAGTTTAAACATCAGGTGTAATACAAGCAGGTCATGCAGCCACACTGCTGCAATACTGTGGAATAAATGCTGATACTAATTGTTTTATTTTTATTAGTTAATTTAATTGTGTTTTGCAATGATAGGATGCACCTACTGTATTTAGTTTGTAATAAGCCTGGATGGTATTTTGGACTCTGTGCAGCTCCTAGAGATTAAATGTCCTCTAAATAGCTCCATGTCATTTGCACAGTTTCGGTGTTGGCCAAATTGTGACATCAGATGCTTAGAAGATGAGAAGTACCGGTACCTCATTCTAACCAATGGGCAAAGTGGATTCTATGTCCAGGTGAGTAAATGTTGCAATTTTCAGTATATGTACTTATGTGACAGGTACTTGTAAACCTTCATTAAAACATATTGTACATTTATTCTTCCAGATTCAGCTGACAGTGACGTGCCTGGAGCTGCAGAGCTGCACAACAGAACACCTGGAGTTGGACTTTTCTTTTTTACAAATACTTTACAGATAAACAGATGAAACACTTCCATAACTTTTACTTTTAAAACATGTTTCCAACATTGATAGATGAATTTTTTTGCAAATAAGATTCAGCTCTGCCACAAATACCTTGAGCTAAAATGCAGTAAGCACATAAATATTCATACCGTACACAACACATCATATGAAGCTGCTTTGGAGAAAATACCAGTCTTAATAGTTGTTTATTAGTTTTTAGTTTTATTAAAAAAATTAAACTCCAAGGCATAATATCACCTTCAGACATATTAACTCCATCCATCCATCATCTTCCTCCTGGTTTTACGTCATGTCACAGGGGCAGCAGCTTGAGCAGGGAGTGTCCAGACAGCAACTTCTTCCATCTCTTCTGGGAGGACTCTTACAGACTTCCCAGACCACTCCAGCACGTCCTGGGTCTTCCCTGGGGTCTCCTCCCAGTCTACATGTTAACATACAATAAAATGTACAGACAAAAATAAAAACATTATTTTGCAACTAACATATTTGTTTCAGTTTTACCTCGTTTGTCTTTACAAAACAATCAATGAAAGTGATGTGAAAGCTTGTTAAAGTGTAATAACAAATAGCTTTTCAGTTTTCATTTTTTGACATCGTGATGTTTTCAACAGCTGTGCTACATCATCCATTACAAAGCTCTGTCTTAGTTTTGTCAAAGTCATTACAACTTGATCTACAACAGGCAGACAATGAAACAGGAGCAAATTGTTGTAAGCAGGAAACTACTTAGTTTACTACTACTACTACTAGTTTACTACTCCAGCGGTTAATGTCATGGTCAGGTTGAGGCAGAGGAACAGCAAAGGGCGGCTGAGCTGAGGGAACTATCATAAAAAAATAAAAATACATGGAATTAGGGTTCCATAAAAAAAAGACTGTGTTCCAAATATTAGCCACATTGTTTACAAAATATTTGACAAACAGCGTGGAAATGCTGTTAATAAAGCAAACTACTCAGTAAAAAAATTAATTATTTTTTGTATGCAGTCAGTTCTTACCATCTTCAGCACTGTCCTCAAAGGAAAGGTCTCTGTGCAGAGGTGGAAGCTGCACTTGTGCTGGAATCTGAAAAGGAGCGATATCTTTCAGTTATTTATTTATGGCTTCAGTATAATTTTAAAACATCAGATGAAGTAGCTGTGAAAATTATCCAGACATTGCTATTGATGCAACAAATAGATATTTAAGGGTGAGTTGAAACGAACCTTTATACAACTCTGTATTCTTTGCACTCTCTTTTTCCTTCAGTAGAAATGACAGCGGTGATGGAAGGGCCACGGATGTCTGTTGTGTGTTTGCCAGGACTGTAAACAATCAGAAGAAAGTAAACAAATGATTTTATGTACCGTAGCTTAAAAACATAAAGCATCAGATTTCTTTTCAGTAATAGAATGTACATTTCTTTACCCTTAACTGTTGAGGATTCTGAATCACCTGATGCGTCTGAACACCTGGACACCGTTGCAGTTGGACCTAAATAAAGATAATGTATCAGTCACTGTATGAATCCCAATTGAACACAACAGGTGGTGTTTAGTGGAAACTCAAAAAGTTGTGCTTTTATTCCTTCTGCTTCTGCCAGAACACAATAGGTCAAGGCTCAGTTTTGGAGGGTTATTCATCGTAAAAGAGAATAACACTCCAGTCCTGAAATCACCTACTTTAAGAAAAACCTGTCTTTGCTCTGTTTGACACTGGGGTTCCCTCTGTTTCCGCTGATCCTGACACTGTGTACACGGAGACAAATATGG
>JBBPBX010014032.1:26146-51511 GCA_038048925.1 Garcialebias charrua | reverse complement strand
ACATTTTTGCCGTTTTCTCTCACTTGAGCTTTTTTAAATCCGGGATGGATGTTTTTTGAAACACCTGACATTAGTGTGGAAGTGCACGTGCGCGTTACAAACGGCTGCAGTCAATAATTTTCCTGCGCAAGTACATGGAACACAGCAGCAATAGCAAAGTGCTGCTCCCTCTTTTTTATTTTTATGTAACCCAACCTACCTTCGGCCCAGACGTTCTTGTAGTCAAAATTTTCGGGAGTAATTGGTTGCACGTCGTTTAATACAAAAATCACAGCGCCAGCTAGTGGCCTGGCATGGAAACTACAGACCAATGACCAAAGCTTTATCATGTAAACATGTTTTTTTAGTCAATGAACACCAGCAAAAACTAAATCAACCACACGTGAAGGGAGCCTGACATCAAGCTAGGACCTAATCACAACTTAACACATCAACAGTGACGTTAAAAACAGAGTCAGAGAATCTTTATTGTCATTCGCACCACATGTGGTACATGTGATGAAACAAGATTATGTACACAGGGTCCCAGTTACATCCAACAATTAATAAATAAAAAAAAGTTTTTGCCCTAACAGCTGTAAAATATCAGGTTTTAGTTCTTTAAATATTGCCATTTGTATGACTCCAAGTTTATTTTACATCTGCTCATGAAAACGTCCCACGAGACAGAGGTAGCTCAAGACGGCAGCAGTGGTGCTGTAAGGAATTATAGCACAAACTACACTGAACAAGAACATGAAGCAACATTTTTGTATTTGCTTCCATTTTTAGGAGCTGACGTCAAAGATCCAAGACTTTTTATCTCATTGTTCACAAATTTGTGTCGATCTGTGATAGTGAGCACTTCTCCTTTATCGAGATCATTCATCCACCTCACAGGTGTGGCTGATCAAGATGCTGGTTAGACAGCATGATTATTGCACAGGTGAGCCTAATGGTGTGGTCACACCGAGCAGCGTTTTTACCTCCGAAAACGCTCCTCACGCACGGAAGTGGACGCGCTACCCAGTGTTGTCCTAACTGTAGTGTTGCGGCGGCTTCGTTGCTGTGGCGACGGGGTGTGGGAGGAGCTTACCGGTATACAGAGTGCACTCCGCCAGGCGAGGAGCCTTTTATTTCCGTCTCTGTCGAGCAGACTTGACTGGTCGTGAAGGAATTGTCGCGAACACACAGCTACAATGAGTTTCTCTTCCATAGTCCACGAGCTCGCGAGTCTTTTCTTTTTTTTTCCGACAAACAATACGTCACATAGTGCGCGCGCACCCTCGTTTCCGCGTCACATAGGGACTCTCCCACTGCCCCCTCTCTTCTGCCCCCCGACTCTCCCTGATTGGTTGACACACCAACCAATCAGGTGGAGTTGAGCGGCGTTTGAAAGTTTGAACCGCGAAATCTTCAACATGTTGAATGCTCGGTTTGGAGGTGGAAGCCGGTTCACGTGCACGAAAAAACGCTACTCAGCACGCTCAACACGCACGCGACCTGACGCCAGACGCCAGGAGGTGCCTGAGTGCGTCCACCATTGACTTTACATGGAGGCTGGAAGCTTTGGAGGTAAAAACGCTGCTCGGTGTGACCACACCATTAGGCTGACCACAATAAAAGGCCACTCTAAAATGTGCAGTTTACTTTTACTGTATTGGGAGGATCAGAAAACCAGTCAGTATCTGGTGTGACCACCATTTGCCTCAAGCGGTGCAACACATCTCCTTGACAGAGTTGATCTTTCATTCAACCTTTATTTAGACAGGTCAATCCCATTGAGCCTCGAGGACTCATTTACAAGAGACCTGGTTTTGATCAGGTTGTTGGTTGTGACTTGTGGAGCGTTGGTCCACTCCTCAGTCGCTGGGCCAGGGGTCATTTAAAATGGAGTGTGGCAAAATGGAAGACTGTTCTGTGGTCAGATGAGTCACGATTTGAAGTTCTTTATGGAACACTGGGACGTCATGTCATCCGGACCAGAGAGGACAAGGATAGCCCAAGTTGTTATCAACGCTCCGTTCAGAAGCCTGCATCACTGATGGTATGGGGTTGCATGAGCGCTTGTGGCATGGGCAGCTTGCATGTCTGGAAAGGCACCATTAATGCAGAGAACTATGTTCAGGTTCTAGAACAACATATGCTCCCATCTAGACGTCATCTCTTTCAGGGAAGACCCTGCATTTTTCAACAAGATAATGCCAGACCACATTCTGCAGCAATCACAACATCATGGCTACGTAGGAGAAGGATCCGGTACTGAAATGTCCAGCCTGCAGTCCAGATCTTTCACCTATAGAGAACATTTGGTGCATCATAAAGAGGAAGGTGCGACAAAGAAGGCCCAAGACGATTGAACAGTTAGAGGCCTGTATTAGACATGAATGTAGAGCATTCCTATTTCTAAACTTGAGAAACTGGTCTCCTCTGTCCCCAGACGTCTGTTGAGTGTTGTAAGAAGAAGGGGGGATGCCACTAGGGCTGTGTAATATCGATTTTGCGATATATATCAATTTTTTCTTTCCTAGAAAAAAATCGATATATATCCGCAAGTTTCGTAACATCCAACTGTCGGTCTGCAGAGTAGACTTTCGGTTTAGAGTTCACTTATTAGTCAGGGTCTATCTACAGGCCTTAAGCTGCATTTGAAGTTAAATGTTCTTCATTACTTGAATTATAGACTGTTTTGGAGATTACTGTTTACTTACCAAGCACTAAGAGTGATTCCTTCAGATGTTAAGTTTCAAATTATTCAGAGCAGGGCACTTGGTGCACTTTATTTACTTTACAAATGCATGTAAGCTACAGTTTTTACTGTTTCAATTAAAAGAAACATGTTTTCTCACCACTTCTTTGATTCATTTTGTCCAGCTGTCGACTTTAATTCCGTGTCCATGTCCAACCAGAGCCAAGTATTGTGTAGTTGGTGCTTTTAATCAGTTGTCAGTTAAATTAATTCAATCTAAGTCAACAGTCACTAAATGTCACCAAAATCACTCTGTCCCTCTAAAATCTTTCAGAAAATTGCAAAAGTGTATTGAATTATATTGTTTGCTGAATATCGCAATACAGTATACTGTATATCATATCGTGAGCAGAATATCGTGTATCGTATCATGAGATTATTTTATCACTACAGCCCTAGTCAGCATGCGAATTGCTGCTCCCTCAGAACTTCACATCTGTGATGTGTGATAAAACTACATTTTAGAGTAGCCTTTTATTGTGGTCAGCCTAATGCTCACCTGTGCAACAATCATGCTGTCCAATCAGCACCTCAATCAGCCACACCTGTTGAGGTGGATGGATTATCTCGATAAAGTAGACGTGCTCACTAACACAGATATACACAAATCTGTGAATATTTGAGAGAAAAGGACGATTGTGTTCATAGAAAGTCTTCGATCTTTGAGTTCAGCTCATGAAAAATGTCAGTTTAAAAAAAAAAAGTGTTGCATTTATATTTTGATCAGTGTATTTAAGAACGTTTTACTTCAACTGTCTGCAGAAATATTTATTGGATATCTTACTCCTGTAGTGAAAAGTAATCTGTCCTGTGAGTTTTGTGAAAAACTGCACTCCTGTTCAGATTTAAGAAAACTTTTCATTAGCAGGATGATAAATCACAAAAAACTGACTTTAGGATTCCACCGTTTATCCCAAAAAGCACACATAAAAAACAGCCCGAGTTCAGTGTTGGCAGAAAATAAATGTTCTGTACGTTTACATCTGCACAGACGAGTTTATGGTGTAATGGTTTGTCCCTTCATCAACAGGCAGGCACGAGGCGTCTCTTGCGAATGCACTCCCAGATCCAGTTGGACGAGACCTTCTGGGCCTTGCTGTCGTCCTCAGGTTCCACCAGGGTGTGTGTGGCTGATGCAGCGTCGTAATCGTGCACCAGGTCTCCGTCATAAGCCAGGAAGTACCTCCTCAATCTGTCGAAGTCCTTCATGGAGATGGGCAGGAAGAGCTTCACTCCGCTGAAGATGTCCAACAGCGTCTGTGAGGAACACAGAGAGTCAATAGGAGTCTTTTTAATGAATAGTAATAATGTCTAATTTAAGTATTTACACATTCGTTTGCAGAAAAGAATAAAGTTGTGTTTTTATAATTACTGTATGTTTTTCATTAAAAGACACTCGTCATACACTGACCTGGTCGTTTCTTGGTTCCATCAGTTGAGAAGTTGCTTTCGTTTTGGTTTGCCCGTTGGTGTGAACGTTTCCTTCACTCTTCTTCATCTGGCAGTAGACAGAGGTCAGTTCATCCTGGACGTACTGTGCAAATCTGAGCGTCTCTTACCTTCTTCGCACTCGGCGCCTCTGAGCTGGGTGTGCGAGGCGCTGATTTCACCGCCTTTGGTTTGGACGGCGTGCTGTTACCTGGGAAATGAGTTCAAATTAAACCCTGATTCAAAGATCTACAGCCAAGATGAATACCCTGTTACTAGAGCCTGACGATACATCGGTAAGGCTGATATTTTAGGCCGATAAGGACATTTCGGTAGTGATAATTGACCCATTATGCACAGATATAAACCAAATTGTCTCCTTCCTTGCAAACGGTGTAGTTATCCAGCAGAGGGCGCATGTAGACAACTTTCAAGGCATGGCCTTTCATGCTAACTTTCACTTTCAGCACAGCCGAAGCAGTGAGCAATACTGTGTAGAGTATTTTGCCAAACAGAGCATGTACATTTATTTTAACTGATCTGTAAAATTAAATAAGTCAACAATAATAAATTGGCTTCAATCCTCCAAACCCACTTGTCATTAGGTATGTGCCTCTCAAGTTAGCAAGCTAACGTTTAGATAACCTATCGTAAGTCATTGCCTTGCAAAACTATCTTGAACAATAAATCTAATGTAGAGGTAAAATATATTTGTGTTAGTAAAGTTATCTTTGTCGTCCTCAGTGAAATGCCTTGCTTGTCTGAAATCTTAATTTCTTTGGAAAGAAAAAAAACTCTGTTGCAGTCAACACTAATTAGACCTTCACCATACGTGACTGTTTAAACAATGAACAGGGGAGGGCGTGTCTTTGTTTAATTCATATATTCTTAACACAGTACGTAGTCTTAAGTTTCACTCCCAATCTCCCACCTTCTGTGTACATAAACAATTTAAATTTAAATACTGTAATATTTTAAATAAACCATGAAGCATGGATTGTTTATTTAAAATATTACATGATTTGAATTGTAAAGAAGAGAAGCGCAGCAGGACAGTAAAGGGTTAACCCTTCATGGAGCAGAAACGTGTGGGTGGCAGAGAGAAGATCGTGACAGGTGCTAAATGTTAATTTTAAATAAATCCATAATGTTCATGTGGCTCATCCATCAATCAGCCAATTGTGTCATGTCCACTCTTACTTTGAAAAACCGCGAAAGAGCGAGTTTGCAAGTCGGACCATGACTGTGCTCTTTTTAGATGCATCACAGACGTGGACGTTTCTGAATGGGTTTTGATAACACGACTCTGTGCTGCACTTCAGCATCGTTGTTTCTGTGCAGTGCCTTTGGCTCCAGAATCACCGTAGCTTCCTTTAGTAAAAACATTTTTCACTGGACTCAGAAGTTACATCTGTAAACAGCTGGAGTTCTCCTCACTGTCCTTTAAGGACTTGGAAACACTTCAACTGTGTTTGAATTTAATGAACACAATGATAACACCAAGGACACCACGGACAGCACCAAGTTCCTGGGAGTGCACGTCTTGAAGGACCTGTCCTGGAGCAGGAACACTGCATCACTGGCCAAGAAGGCTCACCAGCGTCTCTACTTTCTCCGCAAGCTGAAAAGGGCTGGAGCTTCAACCCCCATCATGTGCACCTTCTACAGAGGTGCCATAGAAAGTGTCCTGACCAGCTGCATCACGGTGTGGTTTGGTGCATGCACTGCATCATGCCGCAAGAGCCTCCAGCGCATCGTGAGAGCAGCTGAGAAGATCGTCGGCACCTCCTTGCCCTCACTGCAGGACTTACACAGCAAACGCCTCACTCGGAAAGCCCTCTGCATGGCAGGTGATCCCACACACCCACTACACAGCTGCTTCAGACTGCTGCCATCAGGGAGGAGACTGAGGAGTCTCCAGGCTCGTACCAGCAGACTGAGAGACAGCTCTGTTCATCAGGCAGTCAGAATGCTAAACACTCTGCCTGCTCTGCCTCCCCTCCCATTTGAACTGCCTTAACACAAAAAACTTTCTCACACATTACCACTCAACACAAAGTTTTTAACACTGGACCCTGTGTCATCAAACGGGTTATTCACTAAACTCTCGGTCATGTGCTCATTCAGTTTGCACTACTTCTCATATTTGCACTAATGTTTGTATTACATTACTGCCTATAGTCATACTGGGGCGGCCGTGGCACAGTGGTAATGGCAGTCGACCCCCGATCGGAAGGTTGGAGGTTCGAATCCCGCATCCGCCCACCATGTGTCGTTGTGTCCCTGGGCAAGACACTTAACCCCGAGTTGCTCCCGGTAGGTCTGGATGGCGCCTTGCAAGGCAGGCTACCACTACCGGTGTATGAATGTGTGAATGAATGGGTGGATGGCTGGTATTGTAAAGCGCTTTGGGGCTCCTCACAGGGGGCTGGAAAGCGCTATATAAATAAACTCCATTTACCATTTTACTGTTTACATTCACTGTTTACATTTATTAATACGGTTTACATTTATTACTACTGTTTTACATTTATTACTACGGTTTACATTTACACTCCTTTTATATCTACACTACTGCTGATACATATACAGCATTCTCTGACTAGCCTTATCTAAGGATGCCAAATGTGCCTTACTGCATATGCCACTTTGCCTCTATACCAACATCAACTACCTCATACATATACTGTGTACATTAACTCATATGCTGCTGTGCCACTCTTTGCAAATGTCAATGCTAGAACCTTAAGTTTATTTTATAGATATACTTTTTATACTACTATGAAAAAACTCAGGACAGTATTACACTTTTATTATTTCATTTTATGCTTATGTTCATTGGGTGTTTGGTGTTTCAGTGTTGGTGTAAATTTTCATACTTTTATACTACTATGAAAAAACTCAGGACAGTGTTACACTTTTACTATTTTATGCTTATGTTTATTAAATGTTTTAGTGTTTAGTGTTTAGATGGTTACTGTTGCACCGAGGGACTGAAGAGAAACGCAATTTCAATCCTGTGTATGTCCTGTACATATTGCAGTTCTGACAATAAAGTTGACTGACTTTGAAAAAAAAACAAGAATGTCAGCTTTTCCAAGGCATTTTTAAATTAGGTTAGCTTCTGCTTCTTCTTTCAGCTGTTCCCTCTTCAGGTCTCATCACAGTGAATCATCCTCCTCCATCTCTGTCCTCTGCATTCGTCCTCTCTAACTGTATCCACACATCTCTTATTTGTCTTTTTCCTGGCAGCTGCATTTCTAACATCCTTCTACCAATATACCCACTGTCCCTCCTCCGGACATGTCCAAACCACTGTCCCTCCCCCGGACATGTCCAAACCATATCAGTGTGTCCTCACTAACTTTATCTCCCAGTTGTTCAACATGTGCTGTACCTCTGATGATCTAATTTCTGATCTTATCCATCCTTGTCACTCCTAAGGAAAACCTCAGCATCTTAATTTCTGCCACTTCCAGTTCTTTCTCCTGTCTTTTTGTCCATGTCTCTGTCTCCAGACCATACAACATAGCTGGTCTCACCACTGTCTTCTAAACTTTTTCATTTGACGAACACCCTTTTGTCAAACATTACTGCGGAAACTTCTCTCCATCCTGCCTGGACTCTTTTTTTTTAACTTGGCATCTATAGTTGTTGATGATGATAAGGTTTTTAATTATTCTATATTTTGTTTACACATATGCACTTTTATTAGGTACAGTTGTTTGAAGTTTACAGTTTATGAAAATTCTCCAGCAATGCCCTTTGGACTGGGTATCCAGTTTGGATTGAAGGGTTCTCTAACAACAGTTCATTGAGACTTTGAAGTGTAATCTAATGATGATATGCTCTAAAGATTCCCACCCCTACTTAAAACATCTGAACTATAACTTCAGCTGAGTGTTGCCTCGTGTACTCACTCGTCTTCTTGGCCGGCGTCTTCCTGCTGGACGAAGGCGAGCTTCCCCCGCTGTCTCCCCCTGATGACCCCTTGTCGTTGGACGCGGATGGACCAGCGGTCACTTGAAAGTCGCAGTGCTCCTTAGATATGCGGAAGAGCTCCTGAGCAGACAGATTGAAGAGCAGCCAGCAGATGTAATGTTCTCCGTCACGCAGATTAAAGAACGAATCATTTAGAGCAGACGTGTTTTACCACCTCGACTAATATTTCATCTTGTCTGGATAACTCTGGCTGTAAATGTGCTGCTCCTTAGCATTTAAATCCCATTTGAGCTTTTTTTTTTAAAGCAGTGTTTTAATTATTTCATCCCTTCCATCACCTGTTACCCTCTCTTGTTATATTACAATGCAAAGTAATGAACCAGTCCCAGAGGACACGCCTCCTTTTCAAGAGAGTAAACACATTCTGGTGCATCTTTTATGACTGATATCTCATTAAAACTTCATTGTAAGAGGCACTTCTTAATCATTCCCCACGGCGCCTTCAGTTTGCTGCAAGCAGCGACGACGAAGGTCTCCACCTTGAGCTGGTGCAGGTTGGTGGCGGTCTTCCAGTCCTTGTCGTCACGGATCCGCGTCATGCGGGGAAACCGGATGGAGATGCCGTCGGCGGTGTGCATCTCGGATTTGGAAAACTCGGCGCCGGTGATCTCCCAGACGGGCGCTTGCTGCAGGAAGGAGAACAGAAGCAGCAGGTGGAACATGAAAGAAAAAAGGTGAACATGTGAGCACGCACGTAGCACGGTTTGAGAAACAGATTGTTTTCAGAGCCACAGAATAAAAAACAGTTTTCAGGCGAACATGCAGGTTGAAGGTTCTGCAGGTGAACTCATCAATATGTTAGAGCTTCAGAGTAAAAGACTCTTCTGCAGGCACGAGCACAAACTGGTTTTACTGGTCGTCTGATTCTGTGTCTTTAACGAAACGCTTCAAAACTCACTGAAATAACAAAACTGACAAAAGTAATAAAAAATAAAACTACGGTAACTATATCCTGGCATTTGCTCAATATAAGTTACACTGCATTTAAGTTTTGGTTCAGCAGAAAAATAATTTAACTGGTTAAACGCAACGGTTAGCTGCTCGACTTCTGAGTCAATCCATTGATTCTGCACCTGTCCACAGGAGTTCTGGTCCACCTGTCAAACAGCCTCTATAGTGTGTCCAACAGCCTCTATGGTGTGTCCAACAGCCTCTATGGTGTGTCCAACAGCATCTATGGTGTGTCCAACAGCATCTATGGTGTGTCCAACAGCATCTATGGTGTGTCCAACAGCATCTATGGTGTGTCCAACAGCATCTATGGTGTGTCCAACAGCATCTATGGTGTGTCCAACAGCATCTATGGTGTGTCCAACAGCATCTATGGTGTGTCCAACAGCATCTATGGTGTGTCCAACAGCATCTATGGTGTGTCCAACAGCATCTATGGTGTGTCCAACAGCATCTATGGTGTGTCCAACAGCATCTATGGTGTGTCCAACAGCATCTATGGTGTGTCCAACAGCATCTATGGTGTGTCCAACAGCATCTATGGTGTGTCCAACAGCATCTATGATGTGTCCAACAGCATCTATGGTGTGTCCAACAGTATCTATGGAGTGCTCAACAGCATCTATGATGTGTCCAACAGCATCTATGGAGTGCTCAACAGCATCTATGATGTGTCCAACAGCATTTATGATGTGTCCAACAGCATCTATGATGTGTCCAACAGCATCTATGATGTGTCCAACAGCATCTATGATGTGTCCAACAGCATCTGTGGAGTGCTCAAAAGCATCTATGGTGTGTCCAACAGCATCTATGGTGTGTCCAACAGCATCTATGGTGTGTCCAACAGCATCTATGGTGTGTCCAACAGCATCTATGGTTAGGGGTGGGCGATATATCGAATATACTCGATGTATCGCAATATTTTAAATGTACGATGGTTAAAAGGGCTATATCGTGTATATCGAGGATCCTCCTGCTGTCGTGCGGGCTCCCACTCGCCCCCCTCCTTCCTGCAGGAGCCGCGCGCGAGACTTTCAGCACAACATGTAAACACGGCAGATATGAAGAGCGCTGCACGCTGCTGAGGGGGGAAAACAATGTTCTGAGCTAGTTTGGATTAAATTGTCAGATGAGGGCATAAAAAATGTTTTTGTAGACGATGCTGAAAATAGTCCCGAAGAAAGGTCTGAACTACGAATCTTTTTCACCATTTAAACAGCGGAGTGGAGCATGAACGGCAGAACCAAGTGTTTTTACAGCTGCTGCTTCCTTAAAACAAACCACGGGTCTGAGCTTAGTCATGCGTGCACCGCATAGAGAGGTGGAGACATTAATAAATCAGCATTTTATCATTATCGCTAAAGACACGGTCCTTAGCGGCTAACAAGATGGCTAACGCGTTAGCCGTCTTCTTCCACAGCTGAGACTGACCGTGTCTTTAGCGATACAGCTGATTTAATAATGTCTCCACCTCTCGGTTCACGTTTCTGAGTGGAGGCTGTCGTGTTTTACACAAGGATTCAATGCGACACTTTGTAGAGCAACTTTAGAGAACGTCTTCGTGAATCCGGAAACAACCCCTGACCCTTTCACAATAAAACCGGATACAGTACACAGAGGCTCACATTTACTGCAGTACTGTGATAAATCTGTTCTTGTTCAGAGGTTTTGCAGACATTGCCTGAACTTGGCACAGTTTGAAACTTGTGCACATTTTGTGGTTTGTTGTTAAAAATTACTAGCACATGCAAATAGTTGAGAGTTGTTACCTGTGACTGTTCTGGGTCAGTAAATTTTATGGCCACTGTTTACACTTTTGTTTTTGTATTTTAAAGGCCTTAATTGTTTTGATTTAATATTTTTTTAATGTTAAAAGCACAAGAGCACCTTTTTAAGTTTAAATTATGTATTCTTCCTTTTTGCTTGAAGTACTTTTTATTTATGTGTGCAATTGATGGTTAAAATAAAATATTTAAGTTTGTTCAAATTTAGTGTTGACATTTTTTAATCAATTTTGAATCATTTTTTCATTGATTTTGGAGATATCGCGATATATATCGTGTATCGTGATATAGCCAAAAAATATTGCGATATAATATTTTCCTCATATCGCCCAGCCCTATCTATGGTGTGTCCAACAGCATCTATGGTGCGTCCAACAGCATCTATGGTGCGTCCAACAGCATCTATGGAGTGTTCAACAGCATCTATGATGTGTTCAACAGCATCTATGGTGTGTCCAACAGCATCTATGGAGTGTCCAACAGCATCTATGGAGTGTCCAACAGCATCTATGGTGCGTCCAACAGCATCTATGGTGCGTCCAACAGCATCTATGGTGCGTCCAACAGCATCTATGGTGCGTCCAACAGCGTCCCAGGAGTCTTCGTTCCATCAATTATTCAGTGGACCTGGTAGTCACAGGGCTGTGTGGTGTGGTGGTGTGAAACACACTGAACGCTGAGGACAGAGTCGTCTCAGGAGGTCAGACAGACGATGGTTGAGCAGCATCTTAAAACCATCTCCGAGCAGCTTGATGCTCCTCTGAGCTGTTCAGATGATTCAGAAGTTTAAGGTCCACAGGACTGAAGACGACGTGTCCACAAGTGGACAGCTGGTAACAAACTGAAGAGACGGATGGATGATACGAACGGAAACCAAAGACCCCGGAACAACTTGTAAAGAGATTAGAGGTGAACTCCAAGGTCAAAGGTCATCAGTGTCAGATCACACTGTCAGACAAGGTGGACTTTACAGAAGACGTCCATGGAGTACAACAGGTGAGGAGACGGAGAGACTGGGGTTTGTTGAGAAGACAGAAATCACCTGGGAGACAAAAGTGGAGCTTTTTGGACACGAGTCCCGTCAGCTCTGTGTCCACAGACCCCAAACTGAAACAAGGAGCAGAACATGGAGGCTCGGTTCTGTTCTAAGGACGCTTTGCTGCGTCTGAATCTGTGCAGGGAACAAGGACGAGACTGTCGAGGAGTTCTGGAGACAAACGTCTGGAAGATCAGTCTCAGGGACGATCCTGGGTCCATCAGCAGGTGATGACCCAGAAGAACAGATTAACAAACCCAAGAAGGGCTCAGAACCAGACTTGGACTGTTCTGAAGTGACCCTCTGAGTCAAGCTCTAAATCCTGTTGAACATCTGTGGAAGGAGCTGAAACATCTGGAGAAGGAACCCTTCAAACCTGAGACCTCTGGAGCAGTTTGCTCATGAGTGGACCAAAACGTATGTGGACAGGTGAACCAGAACGCACCATAGATGCTGTTGAACGCACCATAGATGCTGTTGGACGCACCATAGATGCTGTTGGACGCACCATAGATGCTGTTGGACGCACCATAGATGCTGTTGGACGCACCATAGATGCTGTTGGACGCACCATAGATGCTGTTGGACGCACCATAGATGCTGTTGGACGCACCATAGATGCTGTTGGACGCACCATAGATGCTGTTGGACGCACCATAGATGCTGTTGGACGCACCATAGATGCTGTTGGACGCACCATAGATGCTGTTGGACACACCATAGATGCTGTTGGACACACCATAGATGCTGTTGGACACACCATAGATGCTGTTGGACGCACCATAGATGCTGTTGGACACACCATAGATGCTGTTGGACGCACCATAGATGCTGTTGGACGCACCATAGATGCTGTTGGACGCACCATAGATGCTGTTGGACGCACCATAGATGCTGTTGGACACACCATAGATGCTGTTGGACACACCATAGATGCTGTTGGACACACCATAGATGCTGTTGGACACACCATAGATGCTGTTGGACACACCATAGATGCTGTTGGACACACCATAGATGCTGTTGGACACACCATAGATGCTGTTGGACACACCATAGATGCTGTTGGACACACCATAGATGCTGTTGGACACACCATAGATGCTGTTGGACACACCATAGATGCTGTTGGACACACCATAGATGCTGTTGGACACACCATAGATGCTGTTGGACACACCATAGATGCTGTTGGACACACCATAGATGCTGTTGGACACACCATAGTGACGTGTCTCTGTGGTCACTTTAGTTCAGAGAAGCAGTTGTTGTGCTGTGTTTTTGCTGGTTTTTTTTTTCTCTCATTCTGGTGAATAAAATTTCAAAAGGAACACATTTGTTGATTTTTTTTGTTTTGTTACCAGTTTCAAGTTAATTCAGTGACCTTCTCTTTAAACCTATTTTTCTGCATCTGTATGCAGTCCAGCTCTGCGGACGGGCCCACAGGGACGAGCAGTCAAACCTCACCTCTGGGTGGCGGATAATAAAGTCTGGATAATAGTTCTTGATGATTTTCAGCCAGCCGGGGATTTTGCTCGGGTCCTGCACAAACACACATAATGAGAAGAATATTTGAAACATCAGCTCAACGTTTCAGGCTCTTTAACTGGATCCTCCCCGACCTTGCTGATTTTGATCACGTCCAGCTCTTTCTGGAGCCGGGCCAACGTGGCGTCGTCGTAGCCTCCGGAGCACTTGGTGACTGTGCACCACTTCTTGGTGTCTGGGTCGTAGCAGCCCATGAGGAAACTGGACATGATGCCTCCTGGTGGGTAGAAAACCAAGAAAAGATGGAAGTGGAACATTTTCACCATCAGAACGAATCTCATCATCTGACTGCCACCTGCTGTTTTCTGCTTCCTACATCTGATTTGTTGTTTCTGCTCTAGCGCCTCGTCTTTAACTACATGAGCTGCTTTATTAGCTTTCCTTTGAGAACAGAGCCGTTGCTGTGGCATTAATCGTTCCTTTATATTTTACACTCATTACCCTGCCTCCTAAACAACCCCCGTATTAAGTCTGCCTCCATGATTTGCCCACCGGCATCTTCTCATGCAATATGCTCCATCTGCACACTTTTCACATGACAGGCTCCAAGCTCCACATTTATGCCCAAAGTAACTGTGTGTTGCTCATTTTTTACGCTGCTCTGTGCGTGCAACAAACTCCCAACATATTTTACTTTTACATCTCATTTTCTGACACCCCTACCCCTCAAAATAAACAAATAAATAAATAAATAAATAAACTGACATTATAAAGAAAAGGAGGAAAAGAGTTGCACCAAACCATCAGCTGGTCAACCTGACACAGATCGCCTTCTGTGACAAAGTTTTAATCAAAGATGACATCACGTGCCAGTAGGGGTGCGAATCTCTGTGTATGGAGAATCGATTCGATTCCGATTTTTGGTGTCACGATTCGATTCAAAATCGATTATTCGATTCAGAAACGATTTTTGATTCAGAAACGATTTTTCTATTAAAATTGTCATAAATTTAGTTTGTTTTGTAACTGACAAGCTGGAAAGCATAAACAACAATGCAAACAAATGGAACATTTATTTAAAACAATAATTTTAGGTTCTGTACTGTGTAATGGTCACTGATCGATTAATACTGTATCAAATTTTTTGCAACGTTTGATATTTATACCAAAAATAGGAACAAATAATACAGGAATGCATTAAATTCTGTAACTTAAATAACCAGTATTAGGTTAGCTTTTTGCTCTGTTACTTATAGAAGATTATTGTTTGAATTGATTGTTTGAACTTGTTTTGTTTTTGAAAAAAGGGGCAGATAAAATAAGATTTCTTCTTCTTTCTGCCACCTTTCATTTTATGTATTCTTTCATATACTATGAGATATGGTTTTATTTTCTTTATCTTTTGGGTTTTAATGTAAAAAAAAAAAATTAATTAAATAAAAAAATAAAATTGATTTTGGGGCTTTTAGAATTGATTCTGAATCGCCAGGACTAAGAATCTAGATTCTTTATAAAAAATTGATTTTTTTTCCCTGCACCCCTACGTGCCAGGGATGACTCTCAACTACTACCACTCTGGGGCAGCTGTGGCTGAGTGGTTAGAGCAGTCGTCCTTCAATGTGAGAGTTGGTGGTTCGATTCCACCTGCAGTCACATGATGAAGTGTCCCTGGGCAACACACTGAACCCCTCATTGCCTCTGATGTGTGTCCCATCAGTGTAAGAATGTGATAAATCTCTGACTGGTTTTTGTATAGCTATAATAAAGTGCTGTATGAATGGGTAAATGAAGACACAAATTGTTGTAAAGAGCTTTGAGTATCTTGAGAAGATAGAAAGGAGCTTTATAAGTTCAGTCCATTTACCATTTACTTTACATTCAAGATCCAGGCTAGGTGCCACCAAAACAAGTGACAAACTTAGGTCCAGCTGGACGCCCTCCTGCCTCAATGACTATCGTCCGGTAGCACTCACCCCCATCCTGATGAAGTGCTTTGAACGGCTAGTCATGAAAAACATCAAATCTGTCCTCCCTTCCAATTTGCATATCGGTCTAATCGCTCAACCGACGATGCCATCTCCTCTGCCCTCCACACAGCTCTCACACATCTGGACACGAAAGACTCTTATGTTAGAATGCTGTTCATTGACTTCAGCTCGGCATTCAACACCATCATCCCCCAACAGCTCATCCTTAAACTGGACAGTCTGGGGCTGAACACCTCAATGTGTAACTGGCTGCTAGACTTCCTGACCGGGAGACCACAGGCAGTACGGGTCGGGAATAACACATCCAGCACCATCACATTGAATACAGGAGCCCCACAAGGATGTGTGCTGAGCCCCCTTCTATTCACCCTGCTAACACACGACTGCACACCATCGTACAGCTCCAACCACTTCATCAAGTTTGCGGACGACACAACAGTGGTGGGTCTCATCAGCAACAACGATGAGACGGACTACAGGAACGAGGTGAGCCGCCTGGCCTTGTGGTGCGGACACAACAATCTCACTCTCAACGTGGAGAAGACAAAGGAGATTGTTGTGGACTTCAGGAAGAGGGATGCCCAACATGCCCCTCTGACCATCAACAACACCACAGTGGAGAGAGTGGACAGCACCAAGTTCCTGGGAGTGCACGTCTCAGAGGACCTGTCCTGGAGCAGGAACACTGCATCACTGGCCAAGAAGGCTCACCAGCGCCTCTACTTTCTCCGCAAGCTGAAAAGGGCTGGAGCTTCAACCCCCATCATGTGCACCTTCTACAGGGGCGCCATAGAAAGTGTCCTGACCAGCTGCATCACGGTGTGGTATGGTGCATGTACTGCATCCTGCCGAAAGAGCCTCCAGCGTATAGTGAGAGCAGCTGAGAAGATTGTCGGCACCTCCTTGCCCTCACTACAGGACTTACACAGCAACCGCCTCACTCGGAAAGCCCTCTGCATGGCAGGTGATCCCACACACCCACTACACAGCTGCTTCAGCCTGTTGCCATCGGGGAGGAGACTGAGGAGTCTCCAGGCTCGAACCAGCAGACTGAGAGACAGCTCTGTTCATCAGGCAGTCAGGATGCTTAACACTCTGCCAGCTCTGCCCTCCCTCCCACTTGTACTGCCTTAATCACAAAAAACTTTCACACATTACCACACAACACAAAGTTTTTAACACTGGACTCTGTGTCATCAATACGGGTCATTCACTCAACTCACGGTCATGTGCTCATTCAGTTTGCACTACTTCTCATATTTGCACTAATGTTTGTATTACATTACTGCCTATAGTCATACTACTGTTTACATTTACTGTTGACATTTATTACTACTGTTTACATTTATTACTACTGTTTACATCTAGACTTTTATATCTACACTACTGCTGATATACAGTATATATTCTTTTTACTAGCCTTATTGCATAATGCCACTTTGTCTCTATACCAATATCAACTACCTCATACATATACTGTGTACATTAACCCCATATGCTGCTTTGTCACTCTTTACAAATGTCAAATGCCAGAACCTTCATTTATTTTATAGATATACTTTTTATACTTTATACTTCGGGACAGTATTACACTCTATTTCATTTTATGATTATGTTTATTAAATGTTGGTGTTTTGGGGTTGGTGAAACTTTTTATACTTTTATACAGTACTGTACTATGAAAAACTACTGTGAAAAAAACTCAGGACAGTACTAGACTTTTGTTATTTCATTTTATGCTTGTTTATTAATTGTTTAGTGTTTAAATGGTTACTGTTGCACCGAGGGACTGAGAGAGAAATGCAATTTCAATCCTGTGTATGTCCTGTACATATTGCAGTTCTGACAATAAAGTTTACTTTGACTTTTGACTTTGACATGATGCCTCCTGGTGGGTGAGACGTGTTTATATCCCAAAGTGGGTAAGAAATGTAAATAAAAGAATAAACCTTTCACATTTTGTAATTATCAAGCTGTATGTTGGCATAAATTATTAAATTTATTTACAATTATTACATACAAGATATGTAGAGTGAATGAGGTAAAGTTTCTGGGTGTAATTATTTATGATAAACTGTCATGGAAACAGCATATAAATCTTGTAAAAATTTAAATATCTACCGTAAGCCCAATGCAGTATTATATAGAGTAAGGGACTTATTAAACAATGATACTTTATATTTACTTTATAATACACTTGTAGTCCCGCATTTAACTTATTGTATCAATGTTTGGGGTACAGCATGTAAAACCATAACAAAGCCTATTTTTATTCTGCAAAAAAGAGCTGTAAGAATTATATGCTGTGCTCAGGAATCTTATGTATAAATGCATGTGTAGATTGGCTGTGTCATGCAATAATATAATTGCAAATCTAGTAAATCCTGCTTTTAGTGCAGTGAGATTTTGTTCAAGATTGTGGAATCATTGGCGCCATCATTTATTTGTGACTCAGTGAATTATCTGTCTTTTATTTCTTTATTTTTAATTGTTTTTTATGCATTTTTTATGTATGTTTATGGACCTTTTTTGTGTCTGAAATAAAGTTTGATTGATTGATTGATATAACAAGAAAGTGTTATTGTCATCCTTCTAATGTTCTGTTTTCCATCCATCCATCCATTTTCGTCCGCTTATCCGGGGTCGGGTCGCGGGGGTAGCAGCCTAAGTAGGGAGGCCCAGACTTCCCTCTCCCCAGCCACTTGAAGCAGCTCCTCTGGGGGAATCCCAAGGCGTTCCCAGGCCAGCCGAGAAACATAGTCCCTCCAGCGTGTCCTGGGTCTTCCTCTGGGTCTCCTCCCGGTGGGACATGCCCGGAACACCTCACCAGGGAGGCGTCCAGGAGGCATCCTAACCAGATGCCCGAGCCACCTCAACTGGCTCCTCTCGATGTGGAGAAGCAGCGGCTCTACTCCGAGTCCCTCCCGGATGACTGAGCTTCTCACCCTATCTCTAAGGGAGAGTCCAGACACCCTGCGGAGAAAACTCATTTCAGCCGCTTGTATCCGAGATCTCGTTCTTTCGGTCACAACCCAAAGCTCATGACCATAGATGAGGGTGGGAACGTAGATCGATCGGTAAATTGAGAGCTTTGCCTTTCGACTCAGCTCTCTCTTCACCACGACAGACCGGTACAGCGCCCGCTTCACTGCGGATGCTGCACCTATCCGCCTATCGATCTCACGCTCCAGTTTTCCCTCATTCGTGAACAAGACCCCGAGATACTTAAACTCCTCCACTTGGGGCAGGACCTCCTCCCCGACCCGGAGAGGGCATGCTACCCTTTTCCGGCTCAAGACCATGGCCTCGGATTTGGAGGAACTGATCCTCATCCCGGCCGCATCACACTCGGCTGCAAACCGCTCCAGCGAAAGCTGTAGATCACGATCTGATGAAGCCAATAGGACCACATCATCTGCAAAAAACAGAGAAGCGATTCTAAGGCCACCAAAACGGATCCTCTCAACACCTTGGCTGCGCCTAGAAATTCTGTCCATAAAAGTTATGAACAGAATCGGTGACAAAGGGCAACCTTGGCGGAGTCCAACTCTCACCGGAAACGAGCCTGACTTACTGCCGGCAATGCGGACCAAGCTCTGACACCGGTCGTACAGGGACCTAACAGCCCATATCAATGGGCCTGGTACCCCATACTCCCGGAGTACCCCCCACAGAACCCCCCGAGGGACGCGGTCGAATGCCTTTTCCAAGTCCACAAAGCACATGTAAACTGGTTGGGCAAACTCCCACGCACCCTCCAGGACCCTGCTGAGGGTGTAGAGCTGGTCCAGTGTTCCACGACCAGCACGAAAACCACACTGCTCCTCCTGAATCCGAGGTTCGACTATCCGACGGACCCTCCTCTCCAGAACCCCTGAATAGACCTTACCAGGGAGGCTTAAGAGTGTGATCCCCCTATAGTTGGAACACACCCTACGGTCCCCCTTTTTGAATAGGGGAACCACCACCCCAGTCTGCCAATCCAAGGGAACTGCCCCCGATGTCCACGCGATATTGCAGAGTCGCGTAAGCCAACACAACCCCACAACATCCAGAGCCCTAAGGAACTCAGGACGAATCTCATCCACCCCCGGAGCCTTGCCACCGCGGAGCTTTTTAACCACCTCGGCGACCTCAGCACCAGAGATTGGAGAGCCCGACCCAAAGTCCCCAGGCTCCGCTTCCTCAGTGGAAGACGTGCCAGTAGAATGACTTCCGTACGGCTTCGAGGCAATTCTGGTCCACCGTCCGGCGTCTCAGGGGGGGGAAGCGGTACGCGACCAACACCATTTATGGTGGGGATGGCGTGCTGTTGACCTCAACTCGGGATGTTGTGAGTCGGTGGGCGGAATACTTCGAAGAGCTCCTCAATCCTACTGGCATGTTCTGTTTTGTCAATTGAAATTACTTAAGTTTTATGATTTGGTGGATTATAATATTCTTCTACTTATGTTTAAAGCTCAGAATTGCTTGCTACCATCAAACTTTCAAACCTATTTTGTAAAAAGGAAGAGTTGTTATAATTTGAAGGGAATAGATATTTTTGTTAAACCTAAGTACACTGTATAGAACCAGTTTAAAGGGTCGGTCTACTACAATACAGGGAGTGGGTCTGTGGAATAGTTTGGAGGATGATGCAAAAATGGTGAAGTCAATGTTTGTATTTAAGAAAAAGATGAAAACGATTTTGTTGGAAAGATATATATAACTGATTACTGTAATGTCTATTTTGTTAAACGTGAAATTTTGATGAGTTACGTACAGTATTTTGCTGTATTAATATGAATGATTATTGTTTGAATTTATTTTGTTTAAGAGGGAACAGATATAAGAAATTTTCATCCGCTTCCTTTCATTTTATTTTTTAATTTTTTAAATTGCATTTGTGTTTTTAATAGAAATGAAATGAATAAATGAATAAATAAATAAACATTTTTGACTGTTTCAAATTATATCACCTTCACTGTTCCTTTGCAGTTTTTGTTGAACTTTGTTTAATCTACTTTTACGTACATGCCTAGTGAAAACAATGATAGCTGTTGTTTTGAGGTGAGCAAAGTGAACAACACTCTGGTCTATAAAGAAGTTGTTCTGATTATTATCACCCGCTGCTGAAAGGCAAAGCATTGTTGTCTGTTAGCAAAATAATTCACAAACCACTTAAACTTGTATGAAGCTTACAGAAAGATGATCAACTGATTTAAAATGGCTGCCACAAAACGACTGACCATAAAACCTTCCTACGATTCAGTTTTATAGATGATGTGCTGCCGTTTGTTGGTAGTAGCTGAGAGTCATTCACAACACAGACTTCAAGAGTCATAAAAAGAAAGGTCTTCAACTGTAAACTTTATGAATAAAATATAATAGTTTTCATTTGATCAAAAAATTCAGAAAATAATATTTTGTATGCAGTTAGTTCTAGTTCTCAGGTTAGAGCTTTACAAAAATTAAAACCGTTTGTTAAAGCTTCGATCGTCTCCACTGAAAGACGACTTTAGCTGCTGATGGAAGGTTCACGAACCGTTTGAGCCTTTCCCGTAGAACGCCCCCAGCACCACCAGGTCAGCTGTGTCCGCCATCGCCCCTTCGTTTAAATAATCCTTCTTTACTTTCAGCCAGTGGCGTTTCCCCGGCTCGTAGGTGCCCTGACACACACACACACACACTCGTTTTTAATCACTTTTAAACACACAACTTCCACTACAGACATAAACAAATACAAATACTGACCTTTATGTCTTTCAGCACCAGGCCTTCAAGTCCTTCTCTGATGACACGAGTTATCATGTCAGCCAGATCTGCTGCCCTCTGGTATATATACACACACACACACACACACACACACACACACGCAATATATGTACAGTATGTAAGTAGGCCTGTCATGATAAACAATAAATCATTTAATCGCATGACAGATTAAAATGATCGACCTCATTTTCATTTATCGGCTTTATCGTTTCTTCGTCTCTTTCTACTGAAGACACTGGATGACAAAAGGTTCAACTCCGGTGCTCTTCTTCACTGACCCCTCCCTTTCTCTTTAAAATCCATTTTAACCATCCAAAATTGTGTTTTTGGATTAAAGCAGCTAAGCTACGACCTAAGCTAACAGACTGACCTCGGGGAAAAATCTCTGTTTTGTCGAAGCTCCAAATTTCACAGTTGAAACCTGCACTTTTGTGTAAAATGTTGTTTTTCTCTGCAAAAAGAAGCTGAGAACTTGTTTACTGATTTTTTAAATTATTAAAAGCTTTGTTTGACAAATGCTATGCTAAAGAGCTCAAACCACACAGAGCGTCCGCCATTTTGAGATGGAAGAGAGACAGCCATGGTACGTCAAGGGGCCTCCCTCCCATTTTTCTTAAAGAGACACGCTGCTCGCTCCCTCACTATCCATCCTTCAGTTCAAACCGTCTTATACTGGTGGTCAAAAAAAGGTACTACACTCAAAACAAATTAAACATTTCTTCTTAAATTTGACAATAATTACTAATTATTGTCAAATTTTAAACAATATTATAGTTTATCACAATTTCTGAGACAATTAATCGCCCAGCAACATTTGTTATCGTGACAGGCCTACTTGTACATTTAGGTATTTAAAATACACAGAACAGAGAATCTGAGCTCACACATACCGTGACAAATTTCATTTCTGAGAACAGGATCCTGTTGGGAACTTCCACCATGTTGTCATCCAGGAACTTTCTGCGTTCACTCAGAGGCCTGCAGGAAACGGGTGAGCGTGAGCCGACTTGTACGAGTGACTTTAATTATTAATCAGCATGTGGGATGCAAAATGTTTCAGATTTAATAAAACTGAAATTCCTCCTGCAGCGTCCGCTCTGTGGAAGGTCACCGCCACAGGAAATGTTTAAGAAGGAAAATAAAGAGGTGGGGAGTTTGACATATCGTGTAAAAAATTAAAGAAAAAATTAATAAAAATAATTTTTACACCCATCAACTCTTAAGAAAAGTAAAATTAACCTCAATCATTATTTTATGAGGATCTACATTATGTTGCATGCAAAGTAAAAGAAAACCACAAAAGCACCTTTTGGGTTGTTGCTTAAATGAATGTGAACTTAAAGGTATTGTGACATGATTTTGTAAATTTGAATATTTGTCAGAACATATATATCTTATATCATTGAGCTCTGGTCGTTTTTGCATAATAAATTATAAATATGTAAAATTTTTATTCTAAATTATGGTAATGTTTTTCTCTGGTACTTGCTGGGATACACCCCTAAAATTCCGCGCATTTCCGCAATACGTCATCACCAGTCGTCGTCGCCAGTCATCAACGTCACAACGGGCAGAAGGCAGAGCCTTGCCCGTTTGTTTTGTGTGTTAACTGCTTGCCATAGAATTCATTTCCTGAAAGATCGGCTCTTTTTTTTGTGTAACTTGAAAAATGCCGTCACGTTGTAGCGCATTTGTGTGTTCTAATATCAGCAGTGAACAAGTGATTCTTCACAAATTTCCAAAAGATGAGAAACTTCGACAAGAATCAGAATGGACCAGACAAGGACCGGTGGGTTCCTACTCGTATGTCTGCAGCGACCATTTTACTGCCGATTGTTATCTGGAAAGACCTGGTTTACAAGAATCTTTAGGATTACCAGTAAGATTCAGAAGACTTTTAAAACCGGATGCTATTCCTACTATTTTTAAAAGAAAATCTACAGAAGAAAGTCCCACAGGAGCTACCATGCAAACAACGCAGGAAGACTGTCCAGGAGATGAGTAAGTCTTTGTGTAAACATAATCGGAGGTGTGTAGTGTTTTAGATTCTAAACTATATATTTTACGTGAGTTCATGTTGTTTTACTTTATACACTGTGAGTGTATGAAGCCAATTATCACGGCAGATTATTTATGTTCGCTGCTAACAAGCTAGCCGAATCAGTAGCACACACACTTTTCTAATAATGTATTTTTAAATTATGTCTGCATCTGTAGTTTCTTTTTATTCGGGGAGGGATATTAATGAGAGTTTTGGATGATTTACTGTCTTAAAATGATATATCGCTGACGCAACCGGTAATAAAAAGCCGAGGTAGCAGCTAACACACTAGCCGAGATACAGTACAGGCCACGTTGCTATTTATGTATTTTTAAATTATGTCAGCGCAATCAGGTAACATCTGTTGTTTTCTTTGTATTCGGGGAGTGTTTATTAATGAGAGTTTTGGAAGATTTACTGTCTTAAAATGATATATCTCAGACGTGACCGGTGTCAGGGACTCTGTTTGCCAAGATGGCTGCTAAGAAACATTAGCCGAGAGCCCGGAGCAAACACGTTGCTAATAATGTATTTTTAAATTATGTCTGCGCGATCAGGTAACATCTGTAGTTTCTTTTTATTCAGGGAGGGTTCATTAATGAGAGTTTTGGATGATTTACTGTCTTAAAATGATATATCTCAGACGCAATCGGACATGCTCCCCATTATTATTTAAATGCACGTTGGAGCGTGCCTTCCCGTAGTCACGTAGGCACGTCACAATGAAGTTTTTGCGGAAATGCGCAGATTTTTAGGGGCGTATCCCAGAGAAAAAAACTACCATAACTTGGAATAAAAATTTAATATATTTATAATTTATTTTGCAAAAACGAACAGAGCTCAATGATATAAGATATATATGTTCTGACAAATATTCAAATTTACAAAATCATGTCACAATACCTTTAAAAAGAGGTAGATACAGAAAACTTGTCCTTTATCTTTTAGTCTTTTATCTACGCTTCAAAAGAGCCGTCCCTTCAGACGCTCACCAGCACCGAAGCTTCTTCTAACGGGTTCAAACCAACAAAACCCACGAGGAAAAGCAAACGTGAAGAAATTAGCCTGTTTATAAATAAACAAAGCAGCTGCCTGCTCAGCCGATAAACGTTTAAAGTTTCATCAACGTCTCAGCTTGCATCACTCTCAAATACATGTATATATTTTTCTTTTGTTCTCAGCGTTTCATGTTAAAGGGCGAAATGAAAACATTACCTTTCCATCAGACTCACGCCGTTGAAGTAGATGCAGTCAAACACAAAAAGACACACGTTGGCATCTTGAAAGGCTGCTTTCTGAGAGGAGGGGGTGGAAGAGAAAACTTTGAAATGGAAGTGGGTACAAAAAAAAATGCAGCGTGTAAAATGAGGTGTAGTCACCTTGTGGACACCCAGGGTCCCAAACGGCAGCGGTTTGCTGGTCTTCGTGTCGATCAGAAGGACTTCAGCGTCCAGAATCATACTGTGGCCACCAGGAAAAGCCTGAGGGATGTACTCTTTGAAATGAGCCACCTGTAAACATGACACGCAGCGTCAGGGCACTCAGTCCCATTCGTGACAGTCGCAGCCGCGAAGCAACCTCAAAGTCAAAGTCAACTTTATTGTCAGAACTGCAATATGTACAGGACATACACAGGACCGAAATTGCGTTTCTCTCAGTCCCTCGGTGCAACAGTAACCATCTAAACACTAAACACTAAAACATTTAATAAACATAAGCATAAAATAGTAAAAAAGTGTAACACTGTCCTGAGTTTTTTCATAATAGTATAAAAGTATGAAAATTTACACCAACACTGAAACACCAAACACCCCTAAAACACCAAACACCCAATGAACATAAGCATAAAATGAAATAATAAAAGTGTAATACTGTCCTGAGTTTTTGCATAGTAGTATAAAAAGTATAAAACGTATATCTATAAAATAAACTGAAGTTTCTAGCGTTGACATTTGCAAAGAGTGGCACAGCAGCATATAAGTTAATGTACACAGTACTGTATATGTATGAGGTAGATGATGTTGATGTCATCAGAACACAAAAACAGCTAACACTCAGTTTCAATTTAAATTCCCAGACAAGGAGCTAAACTTAGCAACCAGGCGTGATTCACAGCTAAACATTTCCTAACATCTTAAAAACGTTAGCATTATCTGTTAGCA
>JBBPBX010014032.1:0-26063 GCA_038048925.1 Garcialebias charrua | reverse complement strand
CTCATTTATCGCTGAGTTTTCAAAATAAGAGTGGACGCGACGCACAACTGGCTGTTTGATGGATGAGCCGCACAATCAGCATGGAATTTTTATTTAAAATTAATTATTTTCAATTATTCAGCACCTTTGTGCAGCCCACACTGCAGGATAAACATCCTGCTGCAGCTGATCAGCTGTTCACTGTGCAGAGCAGAGAAGTGGGCGTGGCCAAGAGCAGAGGAGGCAGAGCGCTGAAATCAAGACATTCTGTGTCTTTTAGAGCGTTTAGGGTTTAGAAACATTGTTTAGAATATTGCAAGAGTGTGGGAAGGGGTTTATTTTGCGGTTTTTCACTTATCGAGGGGCTTCAGATCCCCAGCGATAAACGTGGGACTACTGTATACTGTAATGAATTTAAGATGGCCGTCACAGCTGATCAACTTCAATACAAAAATGGCTTTAACTGGGTCGGTTTTAGAGATTATGTAAAAACGTCATCCTCACCACTTACTCTGAACAACTACAAGATGTGACCAAACTCCATCATTTTTCTGTGTAAGACGATCTTGGTCTAAAACTCTGGCATGAAAGGTGGCGGGTGACACGTTCAGCATTGGGTAGGAATTAGAAAACGGTAAACTTTAACCGTTGTAATTACACCGTATTCTCCCCCACTCACAACACCAACCTTCCATTAACGTAAACTGCATAATTACAGTGGTCGAGGGGCCGTGCTAAAGCAGTTAGCTGGTGGGATTTAATGGTAAGGTGTTTACATGAAGCAAGAAATCAGAAACCGTCAGTGTACAGAAGCAGGTCTCACTTGTAAATGAGTCTTTGAGGCTCACTGTGATTTATCTGTATAAATAAAGGTTGAATGAAAAGGGTAGGGACTAAAATGTGTCCAAAGAGGCCACATGGAGCAGAAACAGCAGACAAAAAGGCTCTTTCCTGCTTTTAGTTCATCACATGCAGTGATTTGCTCCACTTCAGCTACATCTAGTGGACAGAAGGCTAATGAGCACAAGGCCGTCCCTCCTGCTCCTTCAGACATCTCAGCGCCGTGTTTGTGAATGTCCAGAAGAATCCCTTAATCATCTCTTTTTTTCATGTCCTTTTTCTTTTAAACTGTGGAGAGACATTAAACATTGGTTGTCCCTTAAAAATGAAAACATACCAGAGATAATTGACTACCTGAGAGCTCCACAGTCACTGGTTGACTTTAAACAATATGCTGGTGAAGATTCTCAGTCGTCCAGGACATGATAAAATCAGAAACAAGCGCTCAATACAAAAAACAACTGGACTTTATTTGTTTAAATAAAGTTTATTTATTTTTAAATAAAGTCCAGTTGTTTTTTGTATTGAGCGCTTGTTTCTGACTTTAAACAAGGCTTAAAGACCTTTCTTTTTAAGCGAGCCTACTCTGCCTCCAAATGATTTGACCTTTAATCTTAGTTGATACCATCATTGATTTTACTTGATTTTATCACTTGTTTTTATTTGATCTTTGATTTTTGTTGCACTTTGTAGCACTGTGAGATTTTCGTTAATGAAAAGTGCGTTATAAATTAAATTCATTATTATTATTATTATTATTATAACACTCTCCCACATGTTATACTATGTTGATGACCTTGATATTCAAATATCTAATGTGGTAAACATTGTTTTCTTGCTTGTTAAATATCATATACGCTGCTGTAAATGGAGAGGTTCTACACCTTGTTTTGATTTTTTTTTTCTTAACCAATTTAAACTGTATTACTCCTCACTGAAACATTTGAAATCTTGTTATGCAAAAAAACTAACGGCCAGTATTTCTAATCTGCTTTTGTTTTAAAATTAGCTCTTTTTTACTAATATGCCTTACATAATTGTCAGCAATAATTGTACCCCTACTTTGTTTTTGTTTTTTCTTCTTTTTTATGTTGCAATGTTCTTTGTACCTCAACGAGCCTTTGTACACGGTTTTGTTAAATAAATAAAAAAATCTCAGCGCCGTGCAGCAAAACCACACACTGCAGGGAAAATGTGAATTTCATGCTGTGAGCAAATCTTTGAGGTTCCTAATCCTGCAGGGACGGGCCTTCAGCTCTGATATGGACCGTCACATTCATCAACTCGTATTTTACGAGTTGTGAGTCCGTGTGTTTGTGTTGGCGAGCGGGCAAGGCGAAGACTGACTTTGTGAGGCAGAACCGGCTTGAGGCTGCGGCTGAAGTAGCTGAACGTGTTTCCGCTCTTGTGGACCTGCACGCGCTCGCCGTCGTATTTTATCTCGGAGTACATCCCGTTGGGGCATTTCTTCATGGCGTACTCGATGGATTTGCACGCCTCAGCCTGAAAACAAGAGGAAAGCAATTATTTTAAAGGAAAACAAACAAAGGCTTGTAAGTTTTTTTTTTTTTTCCTTTTCTCCCTGGTTGGTCCAACAGGTAACAAAACTAAATGCACATAAAATATTCTGGTTTCTGCCTGAAACTCAACATCTGCCAGCTTTATTCTCCAAAACATAAAACAATAAATCGAGATTACATTTTATATTAATCAAAGATGACAAATGCCAATGTTTGGATGTAAAACGTGCACAAGAAGAAGCAAAATCAAAAGAAATGTTCGAGCTGCTGCTAGCTTATTAGGGTCACCATGGTAACCGCACAGCTGTGTCTGTCACTCCCTGACTAGGGTGCATTTTTGTGAGCAATCAGAGCAAACAATAAATCTTTCACTCAACGCTGCTCACTTGAATTAGCACTTGTATGGCAGGCTGCTGTACCATCTAGTCACATCACACTCCTATCTCTACTATACAGTATTACATAGCAATAACAGCATTTTTATGGCACAAAACATTCTAGTCGGAATTTAAATGAACAATATTTACAGTCACATGTTTACAAGTGAAAATGAAAATGCAGGATCTGGATGTTACAAGAACACTTTTAAGTTAACCTCCTAAGACCTGAACTCTTGCGTATGTGGACGCCAGGTCCCAGGAGGTTAAACGCTTGATTTAACTCTTCACTCCATGTGAACTCACTTTGTAAGATGGCCCAACAGAGAATGTATTTTTATCAGAAGCTCTGTGGTTTTAATGTTGATACAACTTTTATGAGAATGTTTTATTCATGTTTTATTGAAGTCTCAACTTTCACCTTCATCTGTTGGTTTGTACTTTTGACATGCAACAACAGGAACAAACTCTCGGGGATTGTCAGGATGTGCAGCTAAACTGCACAGAACCTCACTGACCTACACAAGGCCAGGCTGATTCTGGCAGATCCTGATCACCCACTCCATGGTGAGTTCAGGTTAGGTCTGTCACGATAACACATTTTGCTGAGCTATTAATTGTCTCAGAAATGATTGTGATAAATGATAATATTGTTTGAAATTTCACAATAATTAATTAGTCATTATTGTAAAACTTAAAAAATGTTGGTTAATATTTGTGTGTAGTATCTTTTTTGACCACTGGATGGCAGTATAAGACTGAACTGAAGGATGGATAGTGATGGAGCAAGCAGCGTGTCTCTTTAAGAAAAATGAGAGGGGGGCCCCTTGATGCGACATGGGCTGTCTCTCATTCCTGTTTTTCGGATCTCAAAACGGCGGATGCTCTGTGTGGTTTGAGCTCTTTAGCATAGCATTTTTCACATAAAAGTTTTTAATAAAAATTTTAAAAAGTAAACAAGTTCTCAGCTTCTTTTTGCAGAGGAAAAACAACTTTTTAGACAAAGGAACGGGTTTCAACTGTGAATTTGAGCTTCGACAAGACGGATATTTTTTTTCTCCGAGGTCGGCCTGTTAGCTTAGCTTGTAGCTTAGCTGCTTTTAACGATCCAAAAATTGTGATTTTGAACGTTTAAAATGGATTTTAAAGAGAAAAGAGAAAGGGAGGGGTCAGTGAAGAGCACCGGAGTTGAGCTTTTTGTCATCCAGTGTCTTCAGTAGAAAGAGACATGAAGAAGCAATACAGCCGATAAATGAAAATGAGGTTGATGATTTTCATTTATCATGCGATTACTTGATTTATTGCTTATCGCGACAGGCCTAATTCAGGTTGCTTCCATCTGGACGCAGGTATGTGCTGCCCAGATGTAGAACAAACAGACTGAACAACTCATTCATCCCTGTAGCGATCAGGCTTCTCAACGAACAGTGATGATTTCTGTACTGTTATGTACTGGGGCAGCTGTGGCTGAGTGGTTAGATCAGTCATCCTCCAATGCAAGATTTGGGTGTTTGATTCCACCAGCAGTCACATGCTGAAGTGTCCCTGGGCAAGACAATGAACTCCTCATTGCCTCTGATGTGTGTCCCATCGGTGTATGAATGTGATAAAGCTCTGATTATTATTTGTAGATGGCACAAAACATCCACCAAACCGGACAACACTCTCAATGATTAGAGGCAGACAGAAACAGGCAGAACAGAAAGTAGGCCTCACATAGAGGACAGTCACTGTGTGAAAACTATTGGTTTTACTGGAAAACATCCAAACCTGTAGGTGGCAGACGTGTCTGGACGCCTCAACGTTTATATGTACAGGTAAATGGACTGTACTTATAGCACCTTTGAGTATCAAGATACTCAAAGTGCTTTACAACACAATCTGTGCCCTCATTTACCTCCATACACATTCATACAGCACTCTACTGCATCTCTACAAAGATAATCTGTAGATTAATCAGTGTTTCATCACATTCATACACTGATGGGACACACATCAGAGGCAATGAGGGGTTCAGTGTCTTGCCCAGGGACAATTCAGCTGGTGGAATCGAACCCCCAACTCTCCCATTGGAGGGTGACTGCTCTAACCATTCAGCCACGGCCCCCTTATGCTGTTTCAAGAAGGAGATACAAGTAAAAAAAATAAAAAACAACTTCACTTCCAGTTCTGCAGAGAAAATTCTGAGCGCAAATACAACAGAAGTCAATAAGTTTGGGTGAACTCTGCCCTTTGGAGAGATGGGAGAACAAACTGCAAGTCCTATAGCAATGAGAGACACTGGACAGTGTCTCACTGTTCATGGGCTGGAGTTTGTAGGGTTTGAAAATTATCACTGTACGCCAACCATGCTGAGAAAAAAATGTGATGGTGCAAAAACACTTATAGTGAAATGCCTGTTCACACATGGAAAGTCAACTTTTTGCGACTCAAACTTCAAATGACGTTTCTACTGAGATGTTTCTACTGAGATGTTTCTACTGAGATGTTTCTACTGAGATGTTTCTACTGAGATGTTTCTACAGAGCTAAAGAGTTCCAAACAGGCCTGGTTTACCTAGCCATCCAATCCTGTCGTCTATTGGAAACATGCTCACATTCTATTTTTCAAATTTAGTCTATCATATAATCCACTAACAAAGCTCGTAGCACACCATCACTGATCGAGCTGCACATTTTGATTGTTTTCTTTTAAAAGCTGAAGTACAGAGTCAAAAATTGCTATGGAAACAGTTTATCAGCGCTTAATTCATAAAATGAAGAATACTGTATTTTGTTAAATATAAAATATATTTCTTATATGTGGTTGAGTTTAAACAGTAATTTGTTCATTCAGTAAAGTGCAGTTTTCTTATGGTAAATGGAGCTTATTTATATAGCGCTTTCCAGCCCCCTATGAGGGGCCCCAAAGTGCTTTACAATACCAACCATCCACCCATTCATACACACATTCATACACACATTCATACACCGGTAGTGGCAGACTGCCATGCAAGGCGCTGCCAGTCCTACCGGGAGCAACTCAGGGTTAAGTGTCTTGCCCAGGGACACAACGACACAAGGTGTGGGGAACCGGGATTCGAACCTCCAACCTTCTGATTGGGGGACGACTGCCATTACCACTACGCCACGGCCGCCCCGTTTATGGTGTAAACCTTTCAGAACAGAACCATGTGCCGTCATGTACACTGCAGTTACTAAACTAATCAATAACTCTCTCTGCAGTAAAACATCTCGCCTGCTGCTCTGCTGGAATTGCATATTAAAGTACAGTTAAATTACACATTTTCTTGTTTACTGGGTGAACAGGACAGAATCGGTGATTCAGCACTTCATCTTCTGCAAGCTGCTGTAAAATAAAAGAGTCAAATCAAGACTCCTTTCTGTGGATAATTTAGGAAGCTGAAGCCTAAAACTGGGATTTAACTGCTTTGAATTTTAAACAGGCTGGTTAAAATTCTGCAGGTGGACGTCTGCTTTCATTAGTCAGGAATCTCAGCATCACTTTTGCATTTACACTGAGGGATTTGAGATATGTGTCTGTAAGGTCACGCTGCTGCCCTTTTTGCTGTCAAGTGGTGAACAGTCACTTAAAAGACGCCAAATTTTCTGCATCTTGAGTAGTTTTATCATGTAAAGGAACTCAGTCTTGTAGTTGGACATTTCCAGCTCTCCTATGAGACAATCTGAGCCAGTTGTCCTCTGTGTCGAGCATAAATTACTGGGAAGAACTGACGTTTACTCTTAGCTCTGCATTAAATAAGAATGAAAGAAAGAAAAGATGAAATGACATAAAACAATAATTATGTGAAGTAACGCGTTTGTATTTGCAACTTATTTGCAGCAAAGAAATAATCTTTGCACAGATTTTACCTCAAGATTTTGCTATAAAATCACAAAATGTGAAATGAAGGCAAGGTTTTATTTTTTAATCAGACTGCAGTTGAAAACTGGTTTTTGAAACGATAAACTATTTACCCATAAAGTTGCATTCGGGCCTTAAAAAATCCGACCCGGCCTGAGCCCATAGGTTTTGTTTCCAAACCCGACCGGACCCGATCAAATTACCATATTTTCCGGTCTATAAGTTGCACCTTTTTGCATAATTTGCATGCCCTGCGACCTATAGAGAGGTGAGCCGTGTTTATGGATTTTTCCCCATATTTTTAGACCAAATTTTGGCTCAGATATGACAGTTTTTCATTTTGGCAAAAAATGGTGCAGTACCACTTTTGTCCGCTAGGGTACACCGACCGTTCCCACCTCATGTGTCCGAAGGCAGCCTCCTCTGGTCGGACCGACTCTGTCGCAACCCGGCCTCCTGCTCTGGAGGTAACTACTGTTAGCTGTGTTTGTTAGCAAAATAAGTCAAGAACCACAGGACTGATTTTTATCAAACTTACAGAAAGTAATCACTGTATGGACATTTACAACTGACTAGCTTTATGAGATGTTTAGAGCTAAAATTCGATGTTTTATAACCATAAATGTGTTGCGGTTAGCTTAGTTGTTTAGCTAAGGTTAGCTTGTAGCTCCGTGTTTTTAACGGGTACTATTTTGCAAATAGCTCATGAACGACAGGACAGATTTTGTTGAAACTTACAGAAAGTAATTACTGGGTGGACATTTACAAACTGTTAGCTGTATGAGATTTTTGAGCTAAAATTTGATTTACGTATTTATAATTTATTTTTGCAGCGCATGCGAAGGTTTGGAAGAAGTCAAAGCGAAACAATTTAAAGCCAGCAGATTTGACCATTTCGTGAATGTATTAAGGAACGGTTAAGCTCAGGAACCCTTGTGCTATAATGTCAGCTAAGAAATATATATATTTTTAGCATTTATTTAGCTAAATTTTAAAGAAATAAAGCCGTCCCACCCGCGCGCGTGCACGTCGCGAAACTACTTTTTTAATCCAGCTGATTTGACAATTGCGTTCATTAATTAAGGAAAAGTTCAGCTAAGACACATCTTTGCTATAATTTTCAGCAAACAAATAATTGTTTTTACCGTGTTATTCTTGTAAAGTCCTTCTGTGCGCGCTCGCTCCTGTGGCCGCCATTTTCAGCAGGGCAAATGACGCGCTGACGCGTCGTAGTGACGCATAATAGATGCGACTTAAATAAAGGTGCGACACGTTTATGGATTTTTCCAATTAATTGCCAATAATTGGACAATGCGACTTATAGAAAGGTGAGACTTGTCAGGCGGAAAATACGGTAACTGTAATTACAGGCCTGAACCCATAAAACTAAACAAGAAGAACTTATTTTTTTTAATTACCTGTAAGCTTTTACTGCTTTTGTAATCAAATCAGTTTGATATGATATTTTAAAAACATATTTCAAAGAAAGGAAGACATAAGATTTCTTGTTTAACCAAATGGACATTAACATACAAAAAGAATAGCCTTAAAAAATCAACTCTAAAGATAAGCTATTATACAGATTAACTAAAATATTTTTAGAGCTTAATTATTTGGAAAAATATAGAACAAGGCTATTTTAATTTTACGCGCTGCTCGCTTCGGCTTTTGTAGATGCTGCTACTTCCTTCAATGCAAAAGATAGCAGGTGCGGAGACGCACGCGGCCGGTGATCCATCTGAAGCTTAACTAGACATTTTTTTTACCTCTTTCAACCGGTCGAACGGACCTGCCTCCTCCTCTACAAGTAGATTAACACAATTTATATTGTGCATTCTTATTTACCGGAAGTTTTATTTGTGCTGTATGTTTCGTAAACCAGACACTGGTGACTCTGTGCTGCTTGTCCTATTAGACCTCACATCCGCTCTTGACACCATCAACCATGAGATCCTCATTGCTAGGTTGGAGCAGTGGGTGGGCATCACAGGGTCAGCTCTCAATTGGTTCAGATCCTACCTCTCTGACAGGTCCATTTTGTGTTTCCATCAAAGATTTTAGTTCTGCAGTGGGAGCACTTAAATGGGGGATTCCGCAGGGGTCCATCCTGGGTCCTCTCCTATTCTCTTTATACCTGCTGCCACTTGGTGCTATTTTCCGGAAACACAACATACCCTTTCACTTCTACGCCGATGACTGTCAAATTTACTTCCCCCTAAGACACAATGGTACACGCTCTGTTCAACCTCTGCTCGACTGCCTGGCTGACATCAGGGACTGGATGGCTTCAAATTTCTTAAGTTTCAAAAGTCTGAAGTCATTTTGTTTCCTCCCAACGACACAATCACGAACCACTGCATCGACATTTCTGCTCTACCCCTGTCTGAAAAACAAAAAGTTACAAATCTGGGAGTGATAATGGACCCTTCCATGAAACTCAACAGTCATGTAAATATGATCGTTAAATCCTGTTTTTTCCAGATGAGGCGACTGTCTAAGCTGAAGCCCATATTATCCAAAAATAACCTGGAGACAGTAATTCATGCATTTATTACATCTAGGTTTGATTACTGCAATTAACTCCTGTTTGGTATCAGTCAGACCACCATTGCACGACTACAACTGGTCCAGAACGCAGCAGCCCAATTTTTAACCAGTACACGCAAAAGAGAGCACATTATACCAGTCTTGGCCTCCCTGCACTGGCTACCGGTTCATCTTCAAACCCAGTTCAAAATTATCCTGTACGTCTACAAATCGCTGAACAGTCTCGCCCCCGCCATCTCTCTGATTTGCAACAACCGTATGTCCCACCACGTTCTCTTAGGTCAACGGACCAGTTCTCACAGTTCCAGGAACTCGTCTTAAGCGCAGAGGTGACAGGGCGTTCTCTGTAGCAGGACCAAGACTCTGGAAAGAGTTACCTCTGCTCGTCAGACAGGCCCCCTCCCTCGCAGTTTTCAAATCCCGGTTAAAAACTCACTACTATTCTGTTACTTTTAACACCTGAAAATCTGTGTTTGGTCATTATATTTATTATCTGCGATGATTTTATGTCCATGTTCAGTTTTTTTTTTACTTCATTTTTTATGTTGCCTATGTGTTGCCTATTGTTTGTTTGTTTGTGCAGCACTTTGATTGTCCTTGTCGCTGTTTTAAGTGCTCTATAAATAAAAGGGTATGGTATGGTAAAACCACATCAAAGAAGCCCAAGACTGACCCGGCCCGCCCATCAAGCACATATTTTTTGCCTGACCAAGACAAATTTCAGGTCGGGCCAGGCCCGGGTTAGAAATTGCAGCTCCTACCCACACGTCAACAGCTTTTAAAGAGCAGCTTTATGAAATGAAACACTAAAATTGCAGCCAGTTGTGCTACAAAAACTACATTAAATAGTTTTTGACAACTTAATGAACAGCTGTGCAGAAAGAGCTGCTGAATTCTGCGAAGAGGTCATCTACATTCATCCACCTCCACCCTTTGTGTAATATCTAGAAGCTCCTGTTTAGTTCTGTCAGGCTGAAAGAAAAATGCAAAGCATCACCGTGTTTCGTGCAAGAGGTTGGGAGACCTCATTAAATGTTATGTACCAGACAGTTTAGGTGGACCACACTTTGAGCATATCTGATGCATCGCAAGTGTGTGTAGTATCAGAAAAACTGCAACTATAAGTAAAAAATTTTACGGTTTTGCATCTGTAAGATTTTCACTACAAGTTAGCTTTTCCCACGTGCCTCTAATGCATCACAGCTTACTCCCCTATGAGCGGCAACACTCACCAACATCGGCTGGACGGGGGTCATGAGTGAAGCCTCCACCGTGAGGAGCTTCCTGGGTCCAGAACCGTTAGACGCCTCCTGATGGTTCCTCAGTACCCTCTCGATCACGTCACCCAGGTTACGAGAGGCCTTGAACGCATCGTAGGCGTTTGGATCCACAGCATCCAAACTAAACGAAGAGGTAAATTTAAAAAGGACATTAAAACCAAACAAAAGCAGTTTAACTATGCGTTGGCAGATCATACGTCGAACTCTTACACGTGTTTCGCCCCGGAGTTCATCTTCAAGTCGTGCTTGATTAGCCTGATGATGCATTTCAAGTCATTGCTGGTACATCTGATGAAGAAAAGGCAGCATGTTACTGGAGGAAATGCTAAAAACTACAACATCTTAGGACAAACGTTGCTGTAATCATAAAATCAAAAGCTTTTAAAATGAAAACAAAAGCACTTAAAAAGGGATTGTTTGGATTCAGTCAGAAATAATGTATTCCTCCAAACTGCGTAAAGTAATATTTGTTTAAACATTTCCACAGAACCCCTCTTCAAAAGGTTTAGAACTTTAATTGATGGCAGCACTGGAAGTAATGTAGAGAAAACCTGGCTCCATTTAGTCATTTGTTGGGTTAAAGCTAAAGTAGAGACATGCTTTCAAAATTAATAAATAAACAAAAAAACTGAGCGTATATTTTAAACCACTACAAAAAAAAAATCACAAAGCAAGGTTAGAGAACCACAAATTCATATCAGAGACTCAACTGCTAACTGCTGGAGCATTTGGCTGGACAAAATTCGCCTTCGATTTCTGTGAAAACAATTCCCGAGACAAACCCTGAATGAACAAAATATCTACTCTAGCTGCTTTTCTTTAACATATGAATTACACAAGTGGACATTTTTCTGTTTAACACCTCACAAGATGCAGTTTATGACAGGTCTACTGCGAGTGACGCGCTCGAGACAGACTGTTGAAACAGGCGGAGATGCACAAATAAAAATACTGGAGCAAAAGGCTAAATACTGGCAATACCACTCCGTTATTTGTATATTCTCTATTACCGGTACTTTTATATCTTTTGTGATCCCTTGTGCATGTTCCTTTGTATTGAAACTCTGGCACAACAATTTCCTGTGGGATCAATAAAGTTCTTATCTTAAAAGCTTTAAAAGCCTAACTTGAAGATAATGCATCCAAAGGCTGGTTAAAAGCTAAAAGTTGCAGAAGTCTCACTTAAAGACATTTTAAAGTCTGAAGCAGTTCAAAGACAACGTATTTCTATAGAAAAAAACGTGTTTATGAAGTTAAATATATTTAAAAGGATAAAACGGTAAATAAACAAAAATAATAGAATCTAAGTCCTGACTGTTCTTTATGTTCTGATATACAAGCGGACAAAATGGCACAAAGTATGCAGAAATAGCACAAACGGTGCAGAATAATTAAAAACTAACTCGCATCAGAGCTTTCTGTGTGAACTGCAGCACTCAACCTGTCGGGTGTGAAAATGAGCGAGAACTGCGTTACTTTTTGGAAATGGCCTCCAGCTCGTTCTGCTGCTCATCCTCCTTCGTCAGCTGAGCGAGGCGGGTCAAGGACGAGTCTACTTCCTGGATCGTAAGGAGGCTCTTGGCAGCAGGAGGAAAAGATTGACTGTCGTCAAAGAACATCCTCACCGTCTCAGACACGTCGCCCTTCCAAACAAAAACAAGAACGAGACCCGAGAGTTAGAAACCTCCGACCTTTGCTCGCGTACGTGCACAAGAACGAGGTTTGCTGCAGGAGAGTTTCATGACGGACCTGCTCCAGATCTCGCACCATGTCGTCCTGGTTGCAGCGGAAAATGCGGCTGAAGAGTTTGACGATCTGCTTGTCGTTGAGGTTGTAAACACTTTTTACAACGCCTGGCAGGAGCAATTTGACGGTCAAGTAAAGATCTCCGTGGAACTTATCTGAGATGGGAGGAAGAAAAAGAGTCGGTGAGACTGATGAGCAGACATCCAACAAAAACAAAAAAAAGATCGCCCCCATCCCACACACACCTTTAGGTCCAGCTCCAAATTAAGAGCATTGTGAAGAAGTTGCTTCAAAGTTCTGTCAAGAAGTCTGATCCACAAATGTTGCTCTGATTGTTCACTTTAAGAAAAAGCTTTAAGCTACTGTTTTACTGTAGTTAGCTTGTAGCTACAGTCCTGTGCTGAATAGTTTTTATGTACCGTTTTGCTGGTTTTAACGTTTAGTTACTGGTTTAGCCATTTTAGCTTTTAGCTAATTTTAGCTTGTGTTCAGATTGTTTTAACTCTAAAGTTCAGAAAAATCATTCAGCATCAAAAGTTCATCATGTGTTTTTGCAGAAATTTTTATTTATTTTTTGTTGTTCATCTTCTTTCGGTTGTTTATTTTTGATTAACTTATATTGTAGGAGCAGATGATAAATAAATAAATATATTTGTGAATGGGCATTAGGCCACGTGGGTAATCGGCTGTCTATAAAGTAGGAACCTTTCTTTGTGAGGGCAGGTGTACCACCCGAAAGGGGGAAAACAGTTTTTTGACCGCTGAATACGAAACAAGGTGGTGTGATTTGTCAATTTACATACAGTTGTGTGTCTTCTGTCAGAGACCTCAAGAAACCCCTACTGTTAAGGTGTGATTTGTCAATTTACATGTATGTGTTACCTCAGCTTGCAATTTACATAGTTTGGTGCGACGTCTCCTAAGACGGTTATAACTCCACTGGCACACAGTCTGCTCATAGAATTGATAAAGCCCTCTGGATAGAGGTCGAAACGTTTTCTGTAACAAATAAAGTCCAGTTGATCTTGAAAAAAATAAAAAATAAAGTCCAGTTGATCTTGAAAAAAAATTTAAAAAAAAATAAAGTCCAGTTGATCTTGTATTGAACGCCTTTTTAAAAAAAAGATGCTGTCAACAGATGCAAGCGTTGTGGAAATATGTATTTTTCATTCATTCATTCAACCTTTATTTATACAGGCTAGCCTCGTTGAGTCACGGGGACTCATTTACAAGAGGGACCTGTCTCACTCACACCAAACAACCATCCACTCTCACACTCACACCTAGGGTCAATTTAGAGTCACCAATCAGCCTAACAAGCATGTTTTTTGGTCTGTGGGAGGAAACCGGAGTACCCGGAGGAAACCCACGCATGCACGGGGAGAACATGCAAACTCCACCCAGAAAGGCCCCCGGACCGGGATTTGAACCGGCAACCTTCTCGCTGAGAGGCAGCAGCTCTACCAGTTGTGCCACCGTGCTGCCCACATTTATTGCCTCTAAATGGACACAAGAAACGTAAAGAATAAATGGATTACCGTAAAAATCGGGGTATAAGACGCAGTTTTTTTTTTACTCATTTGAATGGCCTGCGTGTTATACGCCGAAGCGTGTTATTTATGGCTTTTTCTCCCATATTTTTAGACCCATTTTTGGCTCCATCGCCGTTTTTCATTTTGGGCAAAAAATGGTGCAGTACCACTTTTGTCCGCTAGGGGGACACTTCCAGACCGTTTCTAGCTCATGTGTCCGAAAAAAGCCTCCTCTGGCAGTGTTGGCAGATTGGGCGGTTTACCGCCATTTGGGCGGTTTTCATTCTCTACTTTGGGGGTTAAAATAGCTTTGAGCGGATTTGGAGTCAGATCGGCGGTTTATTAAATACATTTCAAACAATCATTCATTATTATTTCATAGCAAAGCTCCTCTGACCTTTCTCCATCACTGATTGGCTATTGTCATCTGCCAGGGCGATCACAACTGAGAACTGGTGAGGCAGTTTTAGTGGACACCTCTTTGAGTGGGCTGGTCCGTAGCGGCATTACGTCGGAGCGGCCGCCATATTGGATGTGGCAGAACTGCTGGTCAACTGATAGAAGGAAACGGACTGAACTTCATAAAGCACCGTTTTACAAAGTGTTTTATGCCTGTCATTCACACACACTAATATATTTGTAAAACAAACAGGCACCAAAGACAACATTTATAACTTTTAAAGTGATTATTAAAAATGTTTATTCCTTAAATGTTTAGGTTATAGGTAAACACTAAGCCAACAATATTTCGAGTGTTTACAACTAATAACGTGTGTATGATGATAAATATAGAAATATTAATTAGTGAACATTTAATGTGTCTATAATAATCAGATCCAATTATCACATTTAACTGGTTTTGATTAATCACATTGAACATATAATAATAATAATAATGAATTCAATTTATAATGCACTTTTCATTAATAAAAATCTCAAAGTGCTATATAAACACCGTCTTTACAGGAGTTGGGGGTATTGTGTGTGTGAAATATATATATATATATATATTATTTTTTTAACCCATCCAGAGGACCTAATTTAACTTTTTTTTTTCCCCCTGCTTGGCGCACCATCAGGATGTTGTATGTGATGTGTCACGTGACACTTTCTGATTGTGCGGGTGTCCGGGTTTTGGGTGGTCTTTAACAGATATTTGGGCTGGAAAACCTGGACTCTATCTGGCAACACTGTCCTCTGGTCGGACTGACTGTCGCTGCCCGCCTCCTGCTCTGGATGTAGCTGCTGTTAGCTGTGAGGTTCGCTGTTTTTGTTAGCAAGATAACTCATAAACCAAACCGCGGATTTTCAAGAAACTTACAGAGCGTAATTATTTGGTGGTCAATTACAAATTGTTAGCTGTATAAGACATTTGAGATAAAATTCAAATTTTTATCATTTATTTTAGTAGCGCACGCGACCATTTGGAAGAAGTCAAACCGAAACAATTTATAATCTAGCAGATTTGACCATTTCGTGAATTGATTAAGGAACGGTTAAGCTCAGGAACCCTTGTGCTATAATGTCAGCTAAGAAATATATTTTTTCTCGCAAAGAAATAATTGTTTTTACCGTGTTAATCTTGTAAAGTCCTTCCATGCTCGCTCGCTTCTGTGGCCGCCATTTTCAGCAGGGCAAATGAGGCGCTGACGCGTCGCGTAGCGGTGACGCATAATAGATGCGTGTTATACGCCGAAGCGTGTTATTTATGGATTTTTCCAATTTATTTACAATAATTGGACAAAGCGTGTTATACACAGGAGCGTGTTAAATGCCGACAAATACGGTACCTGCAAACGAGTAAGGACGACTCTGACTTTAATTAATCCGACAAGGTAAACAATCAGCGCGTCAACTCTACCCCGGTGTATCACCTCAGTGGCTTAAAGCATTGGCTTGGCCTCTACATACATTTTGTAACGTTATAAAAGAGTTTGGATGAAATGAAATAAAATAAAAAGGAGGTGATGCTCCTCTGACCTCCTCCGGTGCCTTTCTTCAGGAACCTCTCGATGATCTGCGTCTTGGTGTTGTAGCTGTTGTTGTCGGCCACCGTGGCGCAGAGCTTACGGAACTCTCTGAAGAGGCAGTCCTTGTGCTGGGGGTCACAGAGCTGCTTGGAGAGGGGGCTGCCTTTGGTGGGGGGCGAGGACGGTCCGGGGCTGCTGGAGCTGCCGGCCTTCGCCGCTGATGGGACACAAAGAAGCAGGAGCGTCAATCAGAACCGTCTTCTACTAAACAAGTTGGTTTTAAAATCGCCTGCGGCCTTTGGGCGATGGTAGACCATCATATTTTAGTTTGTGCCTCTGTGTTCATTTGTCTGTCAGCAAAATATGTCATGAACCACAGGAAGGATTTGAATGGTTTTCATAAAGGAATCATTGGATGCACGTCTACAACTGATGACCCGATTCAAGATGGCTGCTGCAGCACTGAAAACAAAAATGGCTGTAACACAGTCAACTCTACAGCTATTAAGCTAAAATTTGGTGTGGTAGTAGCCGAGACTGATACTTTGAGCTCTAACAAACTGAACGCAGTTTTGTTGAAATTTGTTGACTTTTTGGAGTAGGGCTGTAGTGATACAATAATCTCACGATACGATTCGATACACAATATTCTGCTCACGATACGATATATATTGCGATATTCAGCAAACTATACAATTCAATACACTTCTGCGATTTTCTGAAAGATTTTAGAGGGACAGAGTGATTTTGGTGACATTTTGTGACTGTTATAGACTTGGATTGAATTAATTTAACTGAAAACTGATTAAAAGCACCAACTAAACAATACATGGCTCTGGTTTAAATCTGCTTTAAAGCAAGAGGATGCTGGAATGATATTTGCCGCCATTACACTGCCCGCACTTCTTCTGTGTAAATCAAGTATCTACTAGGCGGGTAACTTGGCATAAATGCTCTACAGCGACACTAGTGGCTGGATGACCTAATCACTCTCCCGGCGAAGCAAGCAGTGAGTGAGCAGGGTGACAGTTGGATGTTACGATACTTGCGGATGAATATTGATTTTTTTTCTAGGAAAGAAAAAAATCGATATCGCAAAATCGATATTATTACACAGCCCTATTTTGGCGTCAACTCTGCAATTTCACGAGATTTGAGTCCAACTAACCCTTGTTTTCAAGGTAAATACCATTTTAAAACTGGCATGAAAGGCAGCGGGTGATAAGCATTCCTCCAAAGAATACTAGATCTTTATTCTGACGCATTTTGACCTACACAGTTTGAAACATCTGTTTCTGTAATCCTTATACATGCAGTAAAACAGACTTTGTGTCTCTGTTGCAGCAAGCAAGAGAGTTTTTATGCCAGTTTAAATTGTTCCCATATTTTATCGTCAAACACGACCGAAGAAACCATCAAAGTAGTCGTACCAGTTAATAGCCACAGTCCAGCCTGAGCCGAAGCTTTTTACTGACGTGTTAAACTGCGATCCGAAGGTCTGAAACTGGAATAAGACAATAAACCAAATGGAGCGGCCCAGTCTGCAGACATGGAATTCATTTAAAACCTGAGGTGAGCAGCAAGTTTTAGTCGAGAAGTTTTCACATTCTCATGCCGTTATCTCTCCGAGTTAAAGAAGAAGGCGATAAAATCAATATTTTAATGAATAAATATGGAATTTTATTATTTATGCATTCCAACAGCCTCTTAACTCCCCCCACAGCTTGAATATTTTTTTTATTCTTTATTCATTTCACATTTAAAAGAACACAAAAAAACTATTTACAATTCCACGTAAATAAAAAAAATCAAACATTACATGAAATGAAAGGAAGCAGAAGAAGATAAAATCTTATTATGATATCTCAGATTTCCTGAAATGTGATAGTTTCATATTTCTGCATCTCTTTCAGGGATTCTCTGGATGTATTCAGCACTGATATTTGCAAACAGCTTTCACCCATAATATGTGAAGCAGAACCACTAATTTACTTTTTCACAACCGTTTTCATTTTTATAATTTAGTTTCAGCCACTTTCAGCTATTTCAGTCATTCAGATATCAAAGCCTTTGGCTCATTCAGGACGTTACAGCTATGACTTTTGGACCCTTTACATTTAATGAATTATTTAAATATTTACATTTTCACCTACAGAAATGCAATGGGATCTCTTAAGTTCTTGAAAAATGTTTTGTGTTCTTTAACATTTTCTTAAGTACACTTGCTTGATTTTTAGCTTTGAGCTAGTCTTTTGCTAGTCTTAGTTTTTAGCCACTTTTGGCCAGGGCTTAATTTGCAAACCGACTGATGCCGGAATGCAAATAACGGGAGGTCCTGCAGGGTGTCTGGAGGGTTTTGAATAAAACAGATGCAATTTCCTGCACTTTGCTGTATTTTAACGGGTTGTTAAACATGTATTTTTACCTACATTTGTAAAAATTACGCTTCTACCAATTATTATTATTACTAGTACCCGGTAAGTCTGAGAGTTACCGGACCCAAGCAATCAGTTACAGGAACGCACCCTGTCAAAACAAAAGAGCTACCAGTAGATTCCTGTAGGATCCAGCTCAAATTAAGCAATGTTTTTGGCTAATATTCTTTAGTACACTTGGTTTTTATCTTTTAGCTAGTGTTTGCTTGTCTTAGCTTTTTAGCCACTGTTGGATACTGTTCTGATAATTACAGCTTTTAGCTACTGTTTTGCCAAGTATAGGCTTTATCTAATTTCTTGTTGGTTTTACCCTTTAGCCATTTGTGTTAACTTTAGCTTTTATTAGGTGTTTAGCTAGTTTCAGCTTTTACATTTTGCTAGTCTTAGATTTTTGCAAATTTTTAAAAACTTTTTTGCTACTGTTCTCGTAATTTCAGCTTTCAGCTAGTGTTTTGTTAAATATAGGTTTTGGCTAATGTTCTGCTAGTTTTAGCTTTTAGCAATTGTTTTTTGTTAAATTCGGCTTTTAGCTACAGCTTTTACTACACTCGGTTGCTATTTTACTAGCTTTAGCTTTTAACTACCGGTACTGTATGCCTTTTTAGGCTTTTAGCTATTTTTTTGCTAGTTTCACCTTTAAACAACTGTTTTTAATAATTTAGGTGTTAGCTAATTTTCTGATGGTTTTAGCTTTTTACTATTGCTGTCAAATTTAGCTTTTAGCTACCACTTTACTAGTTGTGGCTATTCTTCTACTGTTCTGCTGGTTTTAGCTTTTGATTAGCTCAATTTGGCTTTTATTAGCTAATATTGGCCAATATCTACCATTTTGCCAATTGTAGCGTTTAGCTTTTGTTTTATCAATTTTAGCTAGTGTTCAGCTTGTTTTAACAACTACAACAAATTTCAGCTATCATTTAGTTCTCTGCATGTATTTTAATAATAATACTAGGTTTTTTTTGTTGATCCCTCCCAGCTGCTTCAACAAAAAAAGTTTTCTGGCCTCAGATGCAGATCAGCCGAGATGGACCACCGGTAATCCTTAAATCGACTGCGAGAACACTTTTGGCACAAACCGAATGCACCTGTTGTTAAAAAATGGCTTCCGTCTTACCTGCCTGAATAAAAAGTTTATTCATGAGGAAATTAGCAGATGTTTAGATTATTTCAGTGGTGCGGTAGCTTTGTGATTCAACTATTAAATAATTTCACCACGTATGGACATCTGTTCTGCACTCAGATCTTTTCTTCCTCCTGGTGTTTACGTCTCTGTGGACAGACCCCGACGTCACATCTTACCTGTGAAGCCTGAGAACTTGCGCGGCGCGTTGACAGACGGGTCAGCAGGAGGAGCCATGAGCTGACCCGTGGTGTTCAACTTGGCCTGAACCTTCTTTTTTGGACTTGCGTTGACTTTGGCCATGAGGTCTGCAAGAAAAATAATAATTTACTTTTATAACTACTGCAATTTATTGTTAAATATACAGTATGTGCATATCATGACTTTTGAACTGACCAGCGTGTCACAAACATTTATACATACTAGCAATGCTTTTACCCACATCTGCACTGTGTTAGCAAACATCTCATATACCACTGGCCAGATTTTAATGAAACTTTCAGAAAGGATAATAAACATCTGTAACAAGGTATCTATAACAATTCAACACAGCCATCGCATCTAATCCACATTATCCAACACGAAAATGGTTATTACTGAGTCAAATTTACAGAAAGTGTATTATTTATTTATTTACTTCTTTTTATCAGATTTTATTGTATTTAAAAATCTGGCATTACAGGAAGTGGGTGGTAGGAATTTCTTCCAGGTGTGTTGGGCCATTTCAGAAAGTGTTTTGCTTCTCGTTCAGAGATTTCTCAATTTAAACAGAGTTCCAAGCTTTTAAACTTAATTGATCCACTTCAAACTCACATACAAATCATTCTCAATCCCTCCTGAAGGTCACCAAGTTGTCTGCTGGCCTGATCTATATGTGAAATGTTTTGGTCAAAAACATCTGGAATATTTGAATGGAAACATTCTGCGCATGGACCAGACCGACAATAACCTTAATGACCCCCTGCACCCCCGTGATAAGGGAGAGAGAATGATTTGCATGTGGGTTCAACTCAGAACAGTTTCAAAACTTGCACGTTTTAGTCTGAACCGAGAAAGCTCTTTGAATGAGACGAAAAACCTCTTAAAAAAAATAAAGTCCAGCTGCCCTCATTTAAATCTACCAGGATCAATATATTTTATCTTTCATTTAATTTAGGCACACATTGTTTAAAAATTAAATAATAAAAAGTTATTAATTAATGCAAATTACAAACCAGATTTGACGCCCGGGCGAATGCTGCTTCAATTATTTGCTGTAATTTTTAAAGTTTGTAGAGAGCTGATAAGTGAGGTCAGTTGTATCTGTGTGTGTGTGTGTCCTTGTTTATGTTACTTTGTGAGGCCCATTTTTCTGAGTTATACCTACGGTAATTGTGAGGACCAACTGCTTCTTATGGGGCCCAAAGCCCGGGCCCTATAAGAAGAAGTCCCGTTGGTGGGTTAGGGGTTAGGTTTAGGACTAAGGTGTGAATTGAGGATGTGTTGAGTTTAGGGTAAGGTATGCATTGGTAATGGTTAGGTTTAGGGTAAAGGTCAGGGTTAGGCTATAGAAATTAATGAAAAATGAATGGAAGTCAATGCAATGGCCCCACAAAGATAGAAAAACAAACCTGTGTGTGTGTGTGTGTGATGTTTTCCGTTTTAATGTCTTTATGAAGGTGTCACAACGATCGCTGCAGCCAAGATTTCTCCGTTTTGTAATGCAGACTATGAGGTGTGTTGTGATGCTTACCAGTGTGCATCCTGCTTGTAAACTGTGCAAACAACTGAAGCGTGATTTTTAAGGTGTAACCTTCATGTTTACATAGTTCTCACACCCAAAGAGGTTTGGTAATGGAAGTACAGATGAGCCGCTGCTAAAGATATGAGTTAAAGAATGCATCCCTCGGGTGTTACTGAAGGGAGCAACAAAACCTAAGAGACCAAATGTTTTCTTATTTCTGCTAAAATGGTTCTTGAAGCTGTAGTAATTTTACAAAATATGAAAACTTTAGGGTTAACTTTTTTAACAGTCAACTGACGTGGAACACCTACAGAACGTAAAACCAAGAATGGAGCTCAAAGTGATTTTAAATCTGCTGGTCCAAAAACCTGCTGAACAAAAAAAATACATCTACAAAACTTGGAAATTCCCTTTGAGTACCACAAACTAATCAGAATCAAAACCAAAATCATATACCGGTAGGGGTGCAGGAAAAAAATTAGATTTTTTAAAGAATCTAGATTCTCAGTCCTGGCGATTCAGAATCAATTCTGAAAGCCCCAAAATCGATTTTAAAAAAAACTAAATATGAATCGATATGTAAAAAAATAAATAAAAATAATAAACTGAAGTCTGTATTTTATTTTCAGTTAAAGATCCACTGACATGATTTGTTTACTATTCATAAAATTGCTCAAAATATATATATTTTATCATTTAAATATGTTTGTTTTTGCAAACAAAATGATAAATCACTTTAATTTTGCTTTAAAAGTGATTTTGAACTTCAAGCCGTGTTTAATCATGGGAAATCCGATTACACACGAACGCACCATCTGTGACGTAGTGTGAGGCAGAGCTCTGGGCTTGTCACGGTGCGCGGGTGTGAGCAGCTCGACATGAAGGTAAGTCTGATACAGCATCAGACCTAAATTAGATCCTGTTGTTTCTTGTTCCATCACCCAAACTATTTTCTGCTTCCCAAAATGAAGACAAATAGCTCAAATCTTCACATAGATTGATAAATTCGTCGTGTTTTAAATTGTCCGCTATTAAAGAGACCAGAGCCCTCTGCCTCACACTACGCACACTACGTCACAGATGGTGCGTTCGTGTGTAATCGGTTTTCCCATGATTAAACACGGCTTGAAGTTCAAAATCACTTTTAAAGCAAAATTAAAGTGATTTATCATTTTGTTTGCAAAAACGAACATATTTAAATGTTAAAATATATATATTTTGAGCAATTTTATGAATAGTAAAAAAATCATGTCAGTGGACCTTTAAAAGGTTAATGCACTATGGTAGGCTGAAGTCTGTTTATTTTTTTAATATATATATATGAATTATTTGTCTATGATGGACTGGAGACCTGTCCAGGTGTCTCCCGCCTCTTGCACAGTGATGGCTGGACATGGACATCAGTGACCCCCGTGACTCTTAAAGGAAGAAGTGGGTAAAGATGATGGATGAATTATTTGTTCCTATAGATTTTTCTTTTTCTTGTATTGTTTTAGAGAAGTCCAGGCAACTAAGCTAATACTGGTCATTTAAGTTACAGAATTTAATGCTTTCCTGTATAATTTGTTCCTATTTTTGGTATAAATATCAAACGATGCAAAAAATTTGATACAATATGAACCTAAAATGGTTGTTTTAAATAAATGTTCCATTTGTTTACATTGTTGTTTATTCTTTTCAGCTTGTCAAGTTACAAAACTGAAACTAAATTTATGACCATTTTAATAGAAAAATCGTTTCTGAATCGAAAAAATCGATTTTGAATCGAATCGTGACACCAAAAATCGGAATTGAATCGATTCTCCAGACACAGAGATTCGCACCCTTATATACCGGTATATGAAAACAACTATTTCAGTGACAGAAAAACAAAAAGCATTCAGCGTGTGCATTTGCTGTACCTGAAACGTGTTTATTAATGAGCTCTTTGTCCTCATCCTGCAGCTCTTCCCAGCCCTCCAGTTCTGTGAGGTCTTCGATCTTTTTCGTGGTGGCTCTTGCTCTTTCCAGCTTCTCAAATATGCACTTCACATGATACCACTCCTTCATCTCCCCTGCAGACTCGCTGAAAGGGTTCGGCACAACCTTCCCTATGCGCACTATTCCCTTCTGGATTTTGTCCTTGCATTTCTTACATCCTGCGGTGCCGCGTTTGGCATACTCCACGAGGAACCTCTGCTCCGACATATCCAGCTGGTAAGAGAAACGACGGTGCAGGAAAGACCAGGGAGGAAACCTTTGAAGGAGGTCTTGTTTATGGGATACTGAGGTAAAATGACTAGTTTGCCATGAAGGTTTTAACGAGTGAGGAGGAGAGGTAAGCTGATTAGTGTACAAAGAGACAGGGGAGGCTCTGCACAGTTTGGAGAGTTGCTGATGTCCAACAAGTGAACTAAACTTGTGTTGATGCGCACAAACGGCCTTATGAACAAATAAAGTCAACTGTCTGTGCATGTAGTTGTAAGAGGTGAGTTAGAACCTAAAACAGAGACAAAAAGCAGTGATTAAACAGAAGATTCATTTTGATTTGTTTGTGTAAACGAGCTTGCAGCTTTAAATAAAGTTCTCTGACTCAATTTACCTTTTTTTTAATCATTATTTTTTAATCTAAAACAAAGGAATAGAACCAGTACAGCACTTTACAGAAGTTGCTGGCTGCATATTTGTGAACCAGTGGACACAGTTTTGTTGTTGCACACATATCAGATAAAAAAAATAAAAACATTCCTGCAAAAACTAAATGTTTAAAATTTGTTTTGTAGATTAAACTCAGGCAGCACACGGTGACGGTTCGTAGAGCTGCTGCCTCTCGGCGAGCAGGTCGCCCTGGTTCAAATCTGGGCCAAGGGCCTTTCTGGGTGGAGTGTTTACATGTTCTCTTTGTGCATGCGTGGTTTTTCTCCAGGTACTCTGGTTTCCTCCCACAGACCAAAAACATACATGTTAGGCTGATTGGTAACTCTAAATTGTCCCTAGGTGGTGCCGCCACTTTGGTGTGGGGGATAAGCGTGCGGCACATGTTGAGGCTGAGCCTCTCTGCAGGCGTCACGGGTTCGCGTCCCAGACCCGACGAGCTGTTTCTGCAGTGTCTCTCCCTTCTCTCTACCCGTTTCACCATCTCCCTCTACAATAAAGGCCACTAGAGCCCAAAAATTAAAAAAATATATTTTTTAAATTGTCCCTAGGTGTGAATGGTGGTTTATCTTGTCTCCATGTGTCCCTGTAATGGACTGGAGACCTGTCAAGGGTATCCCACACCTCGCACACAGTGACAGCTGGATATGGGCACCATTGACCCCTGCGACCTGAAAAGGAAAAAGCGGGTAAAGCTAATGAATGGATGGATGAAGGGAAGTCTGAGATAGTCATCTTGTATGTTCCCATACAATGATGACATTAGTGGAGCAGTGGGCAGCTCTGTAACCACCCGGCGAGCAGTTAGGGATTAGGTGTCTTGCTCAGAGCTGGGAATGGCTGGGCGTCGAACCGTGACTTTCTGGTCCCAAGTCAGCTGCCCTACCTCTACCCCATCTTGGTCTTGGATAGATGGATAGATTAAACTCTTAAACTGGTATAAAAGGGTTTAAAAATGGTTTAATTCTAAATTAAAAACTCTTCATTAAGACGAACTGAACAATAATCTTAGGTTATTCCAAAACAAGTTGCAATGGTTTTTACCATATTATGCCAAATCAAATCTACAAACCTGATGTCCATTTAGTCAAGAGAGGATGGTAGAGTTTTAGCTGCAAGAGCTGAAAGTCTTATAGAAACTTATTTTAACCTTAAAGATGCTAGCCTGGCCCTCGCCTTCCTGCACAGCTCCGCTCAATTCTCATTTCCCTTCACTGCCTAGTACGAAGCGAAGTGAAGGACAGGGTCTGGTTACAACCAGGCTATAAAGATGCCTTAATCTTCTGAAACTCAAACTAATAACAAAATGTATTTTAAAACTTTTCTGTTTGTTAATGCCTTTTATATTACTAACTATATGAAACGGGTTTTAACAGTGCTATAACAACAATTATAACCTGACCTAATTTAATTTCAGTATGTTTCCATTGTGTGAATTTTTCAACTCCAGAAAATGATGTTTTTGTTTAATTTAGAGTACCGGTACACACAAAAGCATGATGTTTGCCTCATATTTACCAATTGTTAGCTTAAAGGGCGCAAAATTCACTAGTTTCAATTAAAAAGATGACAGAAAACATTAAATGGGCCAACACATAAATAGTACATAATACACGAGAGATGATGAGTGAAAGAGGTTTGAAAATATATGAAGTTATAATAAGGGTGGTTAAAATAACATGCATGCCAACTCAACCTGAATTTACCAGAGATAAGGTCAACTATAATTTTATTTAGCTATAAACAAAACATGCTGATCTAACAAACGTGTAACTTTGAAAACACTCTTCAATTCTAAACTTTTATATGGTTATAAAATGCCGTTTCATTCAGGGTTTTCACAAATTTTAAGTCAATGTCGCAAGCTCGTAATAAAAATGCATAAATTAAAACGTGATGGTGAATGAATAACAAACGTGACATGTTGTGTTAGTGTTAGCCATACAGCTACAATTCATTCAACCTTTATTTAGTCAGGTAAATCTTATCAATACAGCTCACGTTTTAAATATATTTTATAAATCTGTCATTTCGCCGATAATAGTACCATCACTTACTTGTTTAACCTTGTAGAAGTGGTAGAAACTGTTAAAGCTGAAGTTGCTACACCTCCTTTTTGTTTATTAGCTAACTGCTACGTCAGCTGCGTCGGAAAATGGGAAACGCTGTTTTAACCTTTTCCGGTAAGGGTCTACAAAATTAAAGCATGGCGTATAATTTATAATTAAATTATATAAATTAAAATTAATATAAATTAGTAATGAAGGTACATAAAACTTATTTGGAAGCCTTATTTAATAATTTGTACAAAATCTTACTTTTTAGACTGAGTGTAGCTGTACTTTTGTCAAGTAACCTTAGCCGTGTGTATTATTTTGAAGAAAGAAAACTCAAATTCCGGTGAGCTTCTTCTTGAGCAGCTTGGCGCATCAATTTTATTACTGCCACCTGCTGATTAGGAGCAACTATATGGTACATGGTACTGTACATGGACTG
>JBBPBX010014031.1:30205-51513 GCA_038048925.1 Garcialebias charrua | reverse complement strand
TAGAAATATATAAATAGCGGATTAGATTAGCTTCCACTAATTTTCATAAGACATTTGTGCTTTTGAAATTGTGGACCTAAAAAAATTAATAAGCGTTTTAGAAATTGTGGAACTAATTTTTTAATTAGCGGTGCCCACCTTTGTCAGTAATTATTTACCACAGAATGATTCAGCCATAACATGAGTACTCACAACCAGATTGAGATGGATCAATTAAGAGAAGCTATTTTGTCCCAAGAACAACGACTAACTGCAACCCAAAACATGTTTCAACAGATTCAGAGCCAACAACAAACTATCTCTGAGAACTTGACTAAACTGGGTGGAATGGTCCACAAGCTGGGAGAGCAGAGATCTCCTCCTTCCCACACCGGAATTACCAACACTGCCTCTGCTGCACAATCCCCAGAGCCACCAACCCAATACTCTGTGCGTGAGCCCGAGATGAAACCCAGTCAACTATTTTCTGGTAAAACTGAACATTTTGGAGGGTTTATGCTGCAATGTAACCTAGCCTTTAGCAGAGCTCCACGAACCTATTCCTCCGACTCGTCCCGCATATCCTACATAGTTTCCGCCCTACAAGGAGAGGCCTTAAGGTGGGCTGATGCTTACTTTGGTTCCATTTCTGTAAGTGACTGTACCTTTTCCACTTTTTACAACGACTTTCAGAGAGTTTTCGAGCGACCGCTGCACCAGGAAACAGCTTCCAAGAGGCTAATGGCGCTACGCCAGGGGAACCAATCTGCGGCGGACTTCGCTCTCCACTTCCGGATTGTGGCCAGACAGGCCGGATGGGAGGACCTCGCTCTACGGGGAGTATTCGTCAATGCCCTCAATGATCACATTAAGAATCAGTTGGCCCTTGTGAATGAACCTGACAACTTAAACGATCTAATTGATTTATCCATCCGCATTGACGATCGCCACAGAGAATATCGGGGATTGTTGGACTACAAATCCCAGGGTCCTTCCACTTCCGTGACTCCACTTCCGGATCCGGTAAGCCGCAGTCCAATATGTAATCCTGTGAATGAACCTGATTCATCAGAGCCTATGTTAATTGGGCGTACCCGCCTCACCCCTGAGGAGAGACAAAAGCGTTTTTCAGCTAAAGAATGCTTATATTGTGGGAAGAAGGGGCACTTCATTGCTACATGTTCTCTTCGTTTAAAAGGCCGTCCTCACCAGTAAAACAGGAGATACTGGTGGGCGCTTCAAACATTTCTCCTGAGAACCGTCTTACTCTTCAATCTTCAGTTTGTTACAATAACATTAATCTCCCCGTGCAGGCTTTAATTGATTCTGGAGCTAAACAGAATTTAGTCAGTGACTGTGTGGTGGAACAACTTTCCATCCCTCTGGACAGATTACATCAACCCCTCTCTATGACAGCGCTCACCGGTCAGTCCATTTCCACTATTTCCCATAAAATCACCTCTTTAAAAATCATTGTATCTGGCAATCATCATGAACAGAGTGAATTTTTTGTTTTTCATTCAGAGACCCCTCAAGTTATATGTGACTGGCCGTGGCAAAACCAGGAACAAGTCTCCCCTGGGTCATTTTGAGTTATTTACAGAATCTTAAAGTGTGGGTTCTAAGCTATCCGATGATGCCAAACACATGTCGCTCAAAAAAAAAATGAAGAAGATACAGCCATTTCAATGTTGGCAATCTGCAAATAAGATTAGGGAGAAAACAGGCTTCAAAGTTTTGGAAGAATGTCCCCATTCCAGAAGCATTACCTGGGGGTGTTAACAATTGCTGTTCATTTACATTAATTTGCGTTAACCCAACCCCCAGAACTGACTGTCAACACAGACTCACAGCCTAGGAAGGTGTGCAGAACTTCAGCTTTGCTGGCAAATAGGGGTATGAATCTCTGTGTCTGGAGAATTGATTTAATTCCGATTTTTGGTATCACGATTCGATTCAAAATCAATTTTTCGATTCAGAAACAATTTTTGATTCAAAAATGATTTTTCTATTAAAATGGTCATAAATTTAGTTTCAGCTTTGTAACTGACAAGCTGAAAAGAATAAACAACAATGTAAACAAATGGAGCATTTATTTAAAACAATAATTTTAAACTGAGAATAACAACAATGTAAACAAATGGAACATTTATTTAAAACAATAATTTTAAACTGAAAACATTAACAACAATGTAAACAAATAGAACATTTATTTAAAACAATAATTTTAAACTGAGAATATTAAACAACAATGTAAACCAATGGAACATTTATTTGAAACAATAATTTTAAACTGAGAATAACAACAATGTAAACAAATGGAACATTTATTTAAAACAATAATTTTAAACTGAAAACATTAACAACAATGTAAACAAATAGAACATTTATTTAAAACAATAATTGTAGGTTCTGTACTTTATCAAAGTTTTTGAATCATTTGATATTCATACCAAAAATACAAACAAATAATACAGGAATGCATTAAATGCTGTAACTTGAATTACCAGTACTGTATTAGGTTAGCTTAGTTGCCTGGATTCCTCTAAAACAATAAAATAAAAATATAGGAACAAATAATTCATCCATCCATCATCTTTAACCACTTCTTCCTTTAAGAGTCATGGGGCTCACTGGTGTCCATGTCCAGTCATCACTGTGCGAGAGGCGTGGGACACCTGGACAGGTCTCCAGTCCATCACATACAAATAATTCAAAATATACAGACAAAAACAGACTTCAGCCTACCAAAGTGTAGTAACCTTTAACTCAAGCATTATAAGAGGGGGACAATAATGCTGTCATTGCTGGTATCACTCAGCCCTCTGTGAATAGCAAACAACCATCAGGGTGCTAACGATCCATTGTTAGGCTGATGGTCCTCCATCATGTGAGCAGCTGGTTTCGGCTGTCATCAGCAAACTGGTTCATCCACTGTGAGAGGGTGTTAAGACTGAGCTGAATACCAGACTTAGCTTTTTTAGATTTTTGTACCTGGATTATTGAGCATGCATCAGGGTAAAATTAAACATGTTTAAAAATTGATTTTGGAGCATTTAGAATTGATTCTGAATCGCCAGGACTAAGAATCCAGAGTCTTTCTTTAAAAAATCTATTTTTTCCTACACTCCTACTGGCAAACTTCCTTTTGATCTTTAAAAAAACAACATTAATACAAAGAATTGTATTTTATGTTATTGTGACATGTTTTACACATTAATAATGTTAATTGTTTTGTTACAGCCCACCCCAAAAAATAAGGGTCACAACTACAGTAGTCAAGTCAAGTCAATTTTATTTATATAGCACAGTTAAAAGGGTCCCCGGTTCAAATCCCGGTCTGGGGGCCTTTCTGGGTGGAGTTTGCATGTTCTCTCCGTGCATGCGTGGGTTTTCTCCGGGTGCTCCGGTTTCCTCCCACAGTCCAAAAACATGCATGTAAGGCTGATTGGTAACTCTAAAATTGACCCTAGGTGTGAGTGAGACAGGTCCCTCTTGTAAATGAGTCCCCGTGGCTCAACGAGGCTAGCCTGTATAAATAAAGCTTGAATGAAAAAAAAAAAACAGATAAACTGTTATCAAGGTGCTTCACACACACAACATAAAAGAGGTTTAAAAATTTAATGAACAGTATCACACACCAATGGTAAAAATTATGATATTAACAGCAGTAAAAGTATAATAAAAATGGTGTTAAAGGTAGGGGAGACCGGGTATAGTTGTAACATGGGGAGAGTTGTAACACCACCAGTTCCACCAATCAGGGATATGATAGGATTCACATGATCATTTCAGTGTTTACCCGCTTCCTCCACAATACCATATTGTCATTGTCAAGTCTGGAAACAGGTACATGCAGATACTAAGGAGAAAAAACTGATTTTGAGGTAAGAAAGTAAATTTTTTGACCATGACTATATTTTGTTTAGTACTTATACTGTTGCAGATAAAACCATATAACTTACATTAGATGAAAGTGTAATTTCTCAGGCAAAATGTGATGCATTTTCCTGTGCTAATTTCAAACCACTATGCTACTACAGCTAGCTAAACATGGCTGACAGGGTTGGGGTGGGTTGTGCACATTATTTAGGCCTTATATGGCATTATACTATATTTAGGCATTATAGGTCTACATGTTAAGGAAGATTGTTCTAGTAGAATAATTTACACACATGCACACACAAATAGTATACAGGTGGTCCCCGACTAAGTTGGAAAATGTATGCTAGCGCTACTACGAACCCATTTTTCAACACAAACATGGTTCATAAACATGCACAGAACTTTGTTTACAATAGCTAACACACTTTCATCTAAAAACACATTCCAGTGCTGTATTTTCTGTATGTTCTGTACAACTTTACTATTCGTTAGTCAGCTCGTAAGTCCGGAACGTTGTAAGTCGATGTGCTCGTAAGTCGGGGACCACCTGTATTTGAGTTATGGTCAGTCACAGAAAGAGAGAGAGACATTTTGTTCTTGTATTGTTCTTTTAATTCAGTAAACCTCTTTTTGAAGCATATCACATGGTGTGGCCTCTGTTTTTGCTTATTTTGTCTAATTGTTACAACTTACCCCAGCAAGTGTGGTTGTAACAAAGGACCACCATGTATTTGACATGAACTCATGAGGTCTGTGATATTCTTGCAGAGGTTTGAATTGGTGCCATTTGTAGTCAACAAATGTGGGTATTTTGTATAAAAGTTTGAAAACTCTAGCTCAAAAATTCTGTGAGTTAAAGGTGCTGGAGCAAAAAGTGTTACAACCATACCCGGTCTCCCCTACAGGACAGGAATGCACTTTATAAAGTTGATGACACTGGAAAAGTTTGTATAATAGCTGAAGATGTTGAGTAAACTCAGGAGATGCTTATGTTGCATCTAAGAAGGTTAGACAGGGGGAAAACAAAATAAAATAAGGCTTTACACACACCAAGCTCCTGCACAGACTTATTTTAGATGTCACAAAGGTGTTGGTGCTACATGACTTTTGTGTCATCAGGGCAGAAAGGCCTTATCTTTGCTGTAGGTCTTTTTTATTAAGCTTTTGTGGGCTGGTCGGTTTCCATCCATCCATCCATCCATCCATTCATCCAAATAATGTATTTCAAAGAAAGAAAGATTTCTTGTTTCACCAAATATATATTAACATGAAAAATAAATTCTAAAGATAACCTTACATAAAGATAAACAAAAACATTTTAGAGCAAAATTATCTGGGAAAAACAAGGCTATTTTAATTAAACACGCTGCTCCATTCAGCTTTTTTATCATGATGACAGCAGCTGACAGCAGCTGACAGCTGCGTGAGAACGGCTGATCCATCCGATCTTAACTGTACATTTTACCTTTTCAAACGGCCAGTTGAATCTGCATAATTGGTGCACCATTATCGTGCTTTAAATTTTAGTTTCTTTGCTGCGATTTGTAAAACCAACGCGTGTGATTGCGCGATGCGCTCACCATGGCTGCAGACACGGAGCCGAGTAGAGGCTCACTTTACCGCAGTGGCTGCGCGCATGGCGCGGTGATTACGCGTGTCTGCTTTGTCTAATGAAATAAAGATAGTGGATGGATGGATGGACGTATGGATGGATGTATTATGTAGGATGGAAACTGATTTGCTTGCGCACGCAGTAAAGGCTTCTTTTTTTTTCCCCTCGGGTCGGTCGAAAAACAGCTGACCGCTCTGACGCTTTGATCGGCTTTATTTTATTATTTTCCTTGTTCCTTGTGTCCACTGGGTGATCTATAGCTGTTAAGTAGCCATGTGCTTCTTTCAAAGCTGCACGTTATTGGCCGAAGAGCTCTGATACCAGCCAAACAAGTCCCGCATGTTAATCAGCTGTGAGGGTCCCCGCCCCCCAGTACGCAAATCACTGCGGCTTGGTTTTACTCTGAAAACAAACTTAATTCTAACACAAAGTTTAACAGTTTAAACACTTATAAAGTGTTTTTTAAAGCATGGGATGGTTTCTTCACAACTTCAACTGGTACATTTTGCAAAAAAACGATTTTCACTAATTTCTCAGAAGTTGAAGGTTTATTGATTTTTTCTCAGTTAGAGCTGTGCCGACTTGTTCCTACATTTCTCGTGGCTGGCCACATATTAGGAATTCCCTGGCTCAGAAAACATAACCCTCAAATTGACTGGTCTCATAACCAGATAGTTTCATGGAGTCATTATTGTTCCTCCAACTGCCTTAAATCTGCAGTCTCATCCTCTCCTCCGCCTTGTTATGAAGAGGAGGTGGTGGATTTGTCATCTATTCCGACCAGTTATCATGACCTGGCCCCAGTGTTCAGCAAATCTCGAGCTCTCTCATTACCTCCCCACAGGCCATATGACTGCTCCATAGATTTACTACCTGGTGCTCCTTTACCTTCCTGCCGTCTGTATAATATGTCTGGTCCTGAGAAGCAAACTATGAGGGAATATATTGACGCATCTTTATCCTCAGGCATTATTCGTCCTTCAACATCCCCAGTAGGAGCTGGGTTTTTCTTCGTCGCCAAGAAGGATAAAACGTTGCGGCCTTGTATTGATTACAGAGAACTGAACCAGATTACCATTAAGAATAAATACCCTCTGCCTCTTATCGAGTCCATTTACGAGCAACTCAGGGAGGCTTCTATTTTCACCAAGCTTGACCTCAGGAACGCTTATCACCTGGTTCGTATGAAAGAGGGTGACAAATGGAAGACTGCCTTCAGAACCCCTTTTGGACATTTTGAATATCTGGTGATACCTTTTGGGTTGTCAAATGCTACTGCTGTGTTTCAGGCCTTGGTCAACGATGTGCTGAGGGATTTTTTGTCTCAGTTTGTCTTTGTTTACCTGGACGATATCCTGATCTTCTTCAAGGACTCTCAACAACACACACATGTTTGGGCTGTTCTCCAGCGCCTGCTTGAGAACCAACTCTTCGTCAAAGCTGAGAAGTGTGAGTTTGGTGTGCCCTCTGTTACCTTTTTGGGATTTGTGTTTAAGAGTGGACAGGTCTGGACGGACTCGGAGAAGATCAAAGCCGTGATGGACTGGCCCACTCCTCAGAACCGCAAAAAACTCCAACGCTTCCTGGGCTTCGCCAATTTTTATCGCCGTTTCATCAGGAACTTCAGTCAAGTTGTGAGTCCATTAACTAAACTCACCTCTTCTCTCCGTATTTTCTCTTGGAACAGGGAGGCTGAAGAGGCCTTCATCAAACTCAAGGGACTTTTCTCCTCCGCCCCTGTTCTAACCCATCCTGACACTGGTTTGCAGTTCATTGTTGAGGTTGACGCCTCGGACACCGGCGTGGGTGCTGTTCTCTCGCAGCGGTCCCCTGTCGACGGCAAGGTCCACCCTTGTGCATTTTTTTCACACCGCCTGTCTCCTTCTGAGGCCAACTACGACGTGGGGAATCGGGAATTGTTGGCCATAAAAATGGCTCTCGAGGAATGGAGGCATTGGTTGGAGGGGTCCACCCTGCCTTTTGTTGTTCTCACCGACCACAAGAACCTTTCTTATCTACGGAGTGCCAAACGACTGAACCCGAGACAGGCCAGGTGGTCCCTGTTTTTCACCAGGTTCAATTTTTCTATCACTTACCGCCCTGGGTCCAAGAATGTTAAGCCTGATGCCCTGTCCAGACAATTCTCGTCTACAGATTCCGCCGAGACCACTGAGGCCATTCTCCCTCGCACCTGTGTTGTTGGTGCCACCTCCTGGGGGATCGAGAGGGACATCATTCAAGCTCAACAGACTGAACCTGATCCTGGTACTGGTCCACCTAATCGTTTGTTTGTTCCCGTGTCTGTGGTCAGCCAGGTCCTGCAATGGGTTCACTGTTCGAAGTTCTCCTGCCATCCTGGTGTCAATCGCATGACTTCCTTCACCAAGCGGCACTTCTGGTGGCCTACCCTTCCCCGTGATGTCAAGCGTTTTGTCGCTGCATGTGCTGTTTGTGCTCGAAATAAAAGCACCCATCAACCTCCTGCGGGTTTCCTCAGGCCCCTTCCTGTTCCTGGTCGTCCTTGGTCCCACATCGCTCTGGACTTCGTGACGGGTTTACCCCCTTCTGAAGGTAACACCGTCATCCTTACCATTGTTGACAGATTCTCTAAAGCAGCACATTTTGTTCCGTTAACTAAACTCCCCTCAGCTCTGGAGACCGCTCACCTCATGGTCCAGCATGTCTTTCGACTTCACGGCATACCTAGTGACATCGTCTCGGATCGTGGTCCCCAATTTGTGTCTCAGGTTTGGAAGGCTTTCTGTCAAGCCCTTGGTGCCTCGGTGAGCTTGTCTTCTGGTTATCATCCCCAAACCAACGGTCAGTCTGAAAGATGCAACCAAGAACTTGAGTCCTCTATTCGCTGTGTCATTGACAATAACCCTGCTGATTGGTCCTCTCTTCTCCCCTGGGTTGAGTATGCCCATAATACTCACACGTCCTCGGCTACGGGCCTCTCTCCTTTTGAAGCATCTCTGGGTTACCTGCCTCCACTGTTTCCCCACCAGGAGGTTGACGTGTCTGTCCCCTCTGTCCAGTACCACCTACGACGTTGCAGACGCATCTGGAGGCAGACCAAGGAGGCTCTTCTTCGGTCCCGTGAACAAACCAGGAGGTGGGCTGATCGTCGCCGTATTCCGGCTCCTCTGTACGCTGTGGGACAGAAGGTATGGCTCTCCACTCAGAACATCTCCCTCAAGGACACCTCCAGAAAACTGGGACCTCGGTTTATTGGACCTTTTCCTGTTGTCAAAATTGTTAACCCCTCTGCTGTTAAACTTCGGCTCCCTCGCTCTATGCGTGTTCATCCCACCTTCCACGTGTCCCAACTCAAGCCCTATGTGGAGGATCCTTTGAATCCTTCCGACCTCGATCGTCCACCCCCTCGTGTGGTTGATGATCAGACTGTGTTCACCGTTCGTCGACTCCTGGATGTTCGGAGATGGGGTCGTGGGCATCAGTTTTTGGTTGATTGGGAGGGTTACGGCCCAGAGGAGAGGTCTTGGATCCCCAGGTCCTTCATCTTGGATCCTGGCCTCGTCTCTGACTTTTTTAGGAGGCACCCTGACAAGCGCCTTTGATCGCCTGGAGGCGATGTTTGAGGTGGGGGGGTACTGTTGGGTTTGTGTTTGTGTGTGAGAACTCACCTTGCAGTTGCTGAGTGCTGGAGGTGGAGTTCTTGGATAACCAGCTGCTGCCAATCCGGTTAACGAGTCCAGCTGCTATTTAAGCCTTGGAGGAGGTTCCAGTCTTCGCTGAATCATTCAGTCACCTTGGGTACTGTGAGACAGCCATTTTAATGTTTTCCTTCGTGAACTTATGTTTAATCAGCTTATGTCTCCCTGTGTTTTCAAGACAAATCTGTGACTCACCTCTGGAACCCAAACCGGACAAGCTGCCTCCAAACTGGACTCCTTCTGAGAAAACTCTGTACTCCAGCCTGACACTCCTCCACCAGCTGCCACCTGCAAGACACTACTTGGGACTCTTGGATAAATGCATGGAATTACTCACCTGGTGGACACTCACCTCCTCCCTCTGGTCTGCCTCCTCCAAGTTCCTTCTGTAAGAGAGAGAGACTTAATCAATCACTAAAACTACAATATTCCCCAACATCATCATTAATATTTTTCCCCTTTCCTTCCAGGAACCCTGACTTCCTTTACCCCAGCACTGTAAATAAACTCACTTAACTGATTACAGTACCTGTGTCTGTGATCCTTCTCAGCCTTGGTCTGAATTTGAGTACGTTTTCAGTAATTATTTACCACAAATCTTGGAGAGCATCTTAACATTTTGCAGCACTGTGTGGTATCTTATGCCCCTTTTCTATAGATCCTGCTCAGATTGGCCCTTACTGGCCCTTATTGGGCTGGTACAAGTCAAAGCGCTTCATTTTCTGTTTCCACAGTGCATGTTAGTGCCGCTTTATTGGGCAGATCATTATTATCAACGCACCGACACCTCTTTAAAACCTTCTCATTATGTGTTGCTCCATCTAGCTCGCTGTGAACTTTTTTTTTTGTTGGCCAGCAAACACAAAAACACCTGAACTTCAGCATTTGACCACAGTTTTGACATTATTGTTTGTTTATACCTTCAAATGCTCCAAAATATGCTCCTCTGGATTCGAATCGTTTCTCGTGGCAGGTTGAGAAGAAAATGGTGGATCGGGTTGCGGTAAACGTTTCTGAAACTCCACACTCTGACCAATGACTCCGCCCCCTGACTACCGACAGTGCGCTGATGTCAAGTTACTGTATATGGTCCTGCTTGGCTTCGATGCAATCGCAGAGAAGTAGGTACTGAAAAAAAAAAAAACAGGCCGGTTCCACGAAGAAGGCCCTGTGGAAAAGAACACAGAACCGGCCTGAGCAGGGTAAAGCGGGGCCAAGGAGTACCTGTGGAAAAGGGTCATTAGCTGCACTGTGGTTCAGAAGAAAGCGCTCCAGAGTTATCAGTGCAGCTCAGAAGATCGTGGGCGTCCCCCATTACATACTGAATCCAAATCAAAAATCCAAGATGGCTACCATAGCTTAAAATAAAAAATGACTACAACTCATTGATTTTTTTAAATCTGAAATTTGGTGTGTTGTAGCTGAGAACGAACCCTAACACAAACTACAGTACTGTCAGATCAAAAATTTAAAATGGCTACAATATGGCAGTCCCTGTCACATTTTCTCCAGGAACTTTCTAGTTATTTCTATCTTTAATGTGTGTTTTTTGGTCTTTCCTCCAATAGAAAGTTCACCTGGACCTGCCATTCTGTGTCTGTTTCCACTTCCTGCCCTCTCAAACCCCGACCGGTCAAAGCAGATCTCTGCTCGTCCTGAGCCTGGTTCTGCTGGAGGTTTCTTCCTGTTAAAAGGGAGTTTTTCCTTTCCACTGTTGCCTTTGGGCTTGCTCAGGACGGGAGACTGATGAAGTGAGATTCAACACAATCTGCTGCTTCCTTCAATAGATAACTTTTACTAAAAGTTTTTTGAAAGTTCAGAGGACCAGACTTAGCTTTTTTAGGTTTTACTAAAAGGCTTTATGCATGTGAATGTTTTTCTACAGTGCCCTGAGACGACTTCTGTTGTGACTTGACGCTATAGAAATAATTTGAACTGAATTTAATCTTCTTTTTTTTTGCATTACAGTTATGTTTTTATGCAGTACATTTGTATTATTGTGTGGTGTAGTGATATAGCAACCTCATGTCCGTATGGGATGTGGGCCTCTCTGTATCTCTCTGGAACTCTCAGTGTTACACCTTCTTGAGGCCCTCAAGGAGACAAATGGACACTTATATTTTTTACAATTATTATGAATTAATGGACACTAATTAATCAGATTGAACTTTCTCTTTAATGTGTGTTAATTCAGAATTGATCAAACAGTATACTTTTTGTCATTTCAATGATGGTCTGTTACTTGCATGACTTTGACCCTTCTGCTGGTTTATTTTTGCAGAACAAGCAGTCTTTGAATCTAAAGCACAAGGTCAGAGTAAACGTTTAACTTGCAGCTTCTTTTGTGTTGTCTATGAAGTTAGACATAACATTGGCTGTGCTCACAGGCAGGCCATCTGGCCGATTTATGTAAACAGTTTTCCTGTTGTCCGTCACGAGACTTTCTGCCTATGGAATTAAACTTCCATCTTTTATTTTGTTATAACCAGCCAATAGTTATTAAGGAGGTGGTTCAAATCCCGCCTCCCTATAAATGGGCACTTCCTGCATTTGCCTTTAGAGTTTTTGGAAGAGAACTAACTGCCAACTTGCTCTCTCCCTGGAGAAAGCTGGAGACGCCCGGTCATTGTGCCAACTCGACCCACGTCTTCAGCAAAGGTTCAAACAGCACGTCAGCTGTGAACCCCTTTGAGTGTCAGAGCTCCAAGAGGTGACACTCTTTCTGAAGTTATCTTGAACAAAACCAGAACCAGGCATCACTCTGGGAGGCCGACGCAGACGGTCTCGAGACCGTGGCAAGATGAAAGTGGTCGCCTGTAAAACGCAGCAGCATGCACGTCTGGCTTGACTAATTTACCGGAGTCGAGACAGGATCATCTTCACGAAGGTAAAAGTGTTTCATCACGGGACGGACGTCCAGCCGAAACCGAGCAGAGGGTGCTATCTCTGGTTAACATCTCAAGATAAGATTCAACCATTTCATTTCAATCTTTTATCTTTCCTCCTTAAACTCCTCCTTATGTTTGTTTTCATCATGGTAAACTTTAAGTAATGTGCCAACAGAAAGTTCCAACTGTCTGTTTGTTTTAATTTGAATTCTTGTCAACGTAGTTATTAAATCAGAGCTAATATCGATACAAATGTTTAATGTAATTCTGTGATAGTTTCAATAAAAGGTCTATTTTCTGGTAGACCAATATAAATTGAAGTCTAAGCGTGAAATTACATTACTGGCTAATCACATCGTTAGATTTATTGATTTATTCTGAAAAAGTTGAGACCCCGTGAATTGGTGGCAAGTTTGTGCAGATTAAACTCTGCTCAGACTTGCGCATCTAAAGATATAGGTAAGTCAGTAAACTGACCAGAAAGTCCTATATCTCTACAATAATGGTGGTCCAGTAAGTGTTTAAATACCTTACCCCACCTTATTCCTTTACATATTGGTGCCCGTACGGCTTTATTCATCAATATTTTACATATTGGTGGCCGCGTACTGGTCTTCTGAAAGATTAAATTGATAAGTTGTTTTTGTAGCCTACGTGCTCATAACGTGTTGGCTTAGTTTTGCATCCTGGTTTTGGGCTTATAGGAATGGTTTTGGCTGGTGAGTGTCCGGGAGTTGCTAATCGTGGCATTGTCTGGATTATTTTCCCGTTAGAATTATTTTTTCATTCACATTTGAACGTATGCTTGGAGCGGGTGAGTGATAAGTGTTGTGTCTGTGTTTGTGAGACGTTTCATTACGTGTCGCGAAGCTGCATGCATTTTTCATTGTTGTGACCGCCGTGTCACGATCCTGTTTCATTCTATTACATCTGCGATTTATTGTTGAAGGTCTGTTTCACACATATGCTGCTCCATTAAGTGCCTTTTTCTGTTACAACGTGTGTTGCCGAGGTTCGGGAAAACCCACTCCGCAAGGACCGGATGTATTCCGGTTCCGTTTGACGTAAAGTCCGCTGTTGTACACAGTAGCGCTGCCTTCTTTGGAAGGCGGGGGTTAGCCTGGTTGTGTTTTAGCTCATTGACAGTGTTCTCTGCGGTGTAAAAATACGCTTATTTTGTGGAAGAGAGTCCAGTACCTTGGGTCGAAATGCTAAACGGTACCGAGAGACAAGATGGCTGCTTAAAACGCTGTGATTGGTCCATTGTGTGTCGCGTTCAAGAACGTTGGTTTCTGTAGACTCTGGTTGTCAGTTTCATTTTTGCACACATTTCTGACGGTTTATTTGTGTTGTTTGAGTTCTATGCGCGTGATATCGTCGAAGACTGGCTTAACCGCGGTGTTTTGCGATATTTATGACTGTTTTAGAATGTTGAAAAGACCGTTCCACGCTTTTGTTCGACCGACCGCAGGTCCGTGAACACACCGCTCGAACGGCACGTCACTAGTGGGTGGCGTTAGGTTTGGAAGACACAATTTCCCATGAACACTTGGGTTTTAGAACTACAGTTCTGTCTTCGCTGTGATTGGTCGATTACGCTGTATGTGTTGACGCATGCGCAGTGGGTGAAGCCCGCTCCTCGTCAATTTTCACTTCAGCTGCTTGTCCCGGACGAGTTTCCGTGCTTGTTTGTCCATTACTGTCATTGAAAAGACTGTTTAAACGCGGTGTTTTTGTGAGTTTAATGGGTAGATTGAGTCGGTTGCTCTGAGACTGCCGATCGCCATGTGACCAGGTCACGTGACACCGATTTTGCCGGTTTTATGAGGACCGACCTTATTTCTTTTAAACGCAGTTTAAAAGGTTTCACAGTTCAACCGATTTTGCTCACATGATTTCGTTTTGTGAGCCTGGGTTCTAGAGCTTATCACGTTACGCTTTAGATCTGTCTGATTGATGCTTTTCATCCGTGTTGGATGTCTGTGTGGGCTGAAAGCTACGGCTGCGCTCACTGGTGATAACAGCGCCTCTATAGCGGTCAGATAGAGAAATTACAGTCGCTGTGATAAACTCACTTCCAGCGCTGTGACCCCTGCTGGTTACATTAGAAGACGCAGTCTTCCTGTAATGTGTACATGTTAACTGTTCCTGTTTTAAACGGGAAACATTTTGAGAATATTGTACTCACAGCACACTTTAATTTGATTTTCACATATAATCAAATGTTGATGGCAGAACAGTTACACAGATTTAATACAGACATGTATGTTTTTAGATAAAACTTAACAGTTTATCTTTAATTCTGTGCAAAACTGGCTCTCTGTCCCTGTTTTGTTTTAAACTGCGAGTTTAAAATAACACACATGAGGCGTCCTTTGTTTTGGTTTTCAAAAAAATCTCACAACGACAGCCGTTTTTGTTTGACCTTGTCACAGGTCGACAAATTACTAAACATCACTGATTTTTATTTCATTTAACATCTTGGATGTTTTCTGAGCAGCTCATACACTTTGCATATTTGCAAGCTGCGATATGAGACCCACTTTATTTGATTTTTCACAGAACATCAGTACAAAGATGGACGTTCAAACAGGTGAACCACCTGAGGAGGCCTCTTGTTCTGTGTATCCTAGATGGATGGATGGGGGCCTTGGGATTCCTGCCCGTGCTTCCTGCAAAGTGGGGGAATCTGCTTCATCGTATGCTAATTACTTAGCTGCTAGGAACGTCCGTCAGGATAAGTGGGAAAATCCCCTGTCATTCTACGACAGGCTAATCTCGGTCTACTCCGGGGGAAAAACTGTCCCTGGATTAGAGGAAAATATGGAGTTTAAACGTCTTTTCATTATGAATCTTATGCCTTTTCAAATGAAATGTGTTCATTTCAAGGTTGATTGCAAAAAAGATTCCATGGAAGTGATAAGACAATATGCTACGTCAGTTTTTGAGGCCGAAATACAACCTAGGATACCATCAGAGGTTTGTACAGGTCAAAAGGTCACATCCCTCTCGCAGACATTAGAAGAGGTTCCCTCTACTTCAAAGTGCGAGTGTGAACAGAATCGTCATGACAACAAACCACAGGTTGTGTCCAGCTGGAACAATGACTCTGACCGGTTCACAAGGAGTACTGCTCCTCCTGCCCCTCAGGTTGAAAACCTTGAGAGGAGCAGAGAACCCCAAAAGGCAGGTGTTCGCTCTCTAGATGAACCAAGATGGTTCAGATCGAACCAAAAGAGTTCTCACCTAGGTCTCACAGTGGGTGAACTTCGAGAGAAGTTGATGTCTGGGAACCGTGACCCTTTGAAAAAGGGTCTGTCCCGACATGTGCCCCCGAGAAGCGGCCCTCCTGCCCCTGCCCCTCGAACTGCACAGTTTGAGACATGCAATGAGTCACACATGCTCCAGATTATGGGAACGGCGCCTCCGCGCGAGGACGTGACTGAGGATGTGGTTTGTTTGTCAAATGATTCGAATGTTACAGTGGTTGACCAAGCTGACACAACGTGTGACGTTGTCCTTGATGATAACACAAACAACGTTGTTCATCCTGATGAGGCGACGTGCAGCACTGTCTTTTGCAACAACTCAGTGCACACAGTTGACAACATCATCAACATTGACAAAGACGCTGACAGCAAACAAATTGCTGATGATCAGCGTCCTGAAAGTCCAGATGCTGACAGCAAACAAATTGCTGAAAAGCCGCATCCTGAAGGTCATGAGGCAGACAGCCATCATGATGCTGACAGCGACGATGATTACACAGACAGAGTCACGCGTACACAGGAACGTGTGGAAAAACCTGAACGGTTTCTGTGTAACTTTATAAAAAGGGGGATAGCTAAGAGAGCTTACCTGCCACTCACATTGGAAGGGGTCCTCGCACAAGAAGCGCTCCTGGTTAGCGGCTCAGACGTGTCTACCATGTCAGCCGAACTGTTTGAGGAGCTAAGGACCGCCGCTAACGATGTTGACAGGCAAATACCCTTTGTGAAATACACTTATGGTGAGCAACAAGGCCTCGCAAAGACGAGTACAACCCTAATAGCCATGGTTCACATGCAGATTGGCGAGATGTCACTATACCACCCGGTATATGTGTCTGAACTTGACTCACTCCGGGCTCCATTTGTGGTTGGCCAAGATTTTATAAATCGCTTTGAAGCGATTATAAATTATGGCAATCAGACAATGTGGGCCACAGTGAGCAGTCCACTGCCATTCGTGGTACCTCCCCAAGGTCAGGACACTGACTGTCTAACAGCAGGTACCGCTGAGGTAAAAAAGGATTCCCCAACCGAGACCACAAACCCGGTAAGTGATCCTTCATATACAGGTGAGACGGAGGAGACTCAACAATTGGACCAGACTCTGGCCCATCCCGAGGATCTCCTCTGCGAGCTGACACCTTCGGCGCTCACTGAACACTACCTACCACCGGTAGAAGAAGGTGTGGAGATCCAAGAGTCCCACACCGATGACGCTGTACTGTCCTGTGGGACAGGTAATTCGGCATACAGCCAAGCTTTCAGTGAAGTCTTGGTTCAAGGACATCTGAGCCCACGTAGTGACAGTCTACAACACGCTGACAGTCACTTGGACTTCATTGTTACAGATTTTGAGGACCCCTCCTCAAACAAAAGGGGGGCAGACTCACACTTCCTACCACAGGTAGAGGACGGTGTAGAGGTCCAAGGACCCCACACCGCAGACACTGTACTGTCCTCTGGGACAGGTAATTCAGTTATCATCCAAGCTTTCAATGACACCTTGTTTCAAGAGCATTTGAATCTAGAACTACTCAGCAATGACATAGTTCTTACAGACTCAAAGAGCACCTCTTCATTCATGAAGTGGGAAGACGTACATCACAACGACAGTGACACGCCTGCGACGGCGCCGACAGTTGTGACACACCTGCATTACGCAGAAAGAGGTAAACGTACAGAGGTACGTTGGCCGAGACCTATAAGGTTCCTGTACAAGGTTCCCCATAAACTGCGCGAACAGCTTAAACTAAACAATGGCATCCTAACTCGTGCCCATGGACGGACGTCCACACCCGTGTGCTTGGTCCCTCATGACCACAGGGGGGTGATGTTAGGCCATGCCCATGTCAAGGACAAAGATTTCAATAACCCCACAAACGACAAAGATCTCGCAAACTCACAGACTTCATGGGAAAAGAAGGTCGTCCAAGCACAGGATAGTAAATAAGCTTAAACAGTTTAAACTATTCTAGTTGCGAAAAGAAACCGTTCCAACTAGAACTTAGAAACGCTAAGCATAAAACCCACAACAAAAACTAACCTTAACAACCGTTTAAATCTGCAGGATTTAATTGACATCGGTTATAAAGCTAAGAACTGTTTTTCTTGTGTGTGACGTGGAATCTGACGACCAGAGTGAGTTTGACGTAGTGAAACGTTGTTTTTAGTTGCTTAATTGCTACTTTTGTGTTATTGAAGTTGTTATTGTTTTCTGAACACTCCCAGCCAAAAGAGGTTTTGATTGTTGATAAGTTGAAGACTTAAATGGATTTTAACTATGCCAACATGCTGTTCATTTTGTTAAAGATCTCAATCTTTGAAAAGTCATTGTAGATCAATACTACTTAAGGTACTATAATCTACACTGACCTCCCAATCATTTAGGTAGAACCGATTCGATCGTTTCTATTCTAGATCTATTCATTTTGATGAGTCTCGCCATAGACTTCAAAATTTATAGGGAATACCAAATCTTGCGTCGTTCGTCTAAAAGACAACAGACATTTAGACCAAACTAGTTTCATTTTTTTATTTTAGTTTAACCTAAACTAAATAATGAATGGAGGAATAGTTTGAATGAAGAGGCCTTCGTTACAGAAGCCCTCCACATTTCTATAGGTATAGATCCCTATTTCTGATTTTTACAGCATTGATCCACCCCTTAATTGGTAATTTTAGCTGATCTAATCCATGATAGCTTACATACCAGGTGCATATAGGTAAGGCTTAATGTAGAATCCCAATCATAAGCCCACCTAAAACCACATAATTGCATGACACATTGAACCAGGGTGGCACCGACTGGAAGCCATCCAGCCTGCAACCTTCGATGTGGGGACCTGCTGATCCAACGTTGGTCTTCAACCTTCATCCAAGGCCCGCCTCCTCTGCTTCAATCGAGGGATCCCCTCTACATGCTGATTAAAACCATTCTTGCTGATGAAATCAATAACCCCCATCGTTGTGGATTTACCGTTGTGGATTATAAGACTTTGTTTTCCAAGGGATCACAGACTCAGTTCTCCATGGGTTAACAGACTATGTTTTCCAAAGGATTAAAAGCTTGCCGCAATGGGATTACCTACGAACAGTATGGAATTTCCAAAAACATTATGGGAGTATAATTTTGAACTTTTTGATTTTTTTTTTTCCACTTGCTGGATTACATAGAGGTCAGAGACATTCGGTGGTATCCTTTCGTGTTGGAACTCATCTCCAAGGACAGGCGATGACTTCCAAAAAGGGGGACTGTAGTGATATAGCAACCTCATGTCCGTATGGGATGTGGGCCTCTCTGCATCTCTCTGGAACTCTCAGTGTTACACCTTCTTGAGGCCCTCAAGGAGACAAATGGACACTTATATTTTTTACAATTATTATGAATTAATGGACACTAATTAATCAGATTGAACTTTCTCTTTAATGTGTGTTAATTCAGAATTGATCAAACAGTATACTTTTTGTCATTTCAATGATGGTCTGTTACTTGCATGACTTTGACCCTTCTGCTGGTTTATTTTTGCAGAACAAGCAGTCTTTGAATCTAAAGCACAAGGTCAGAGTAAACGTTTAACTTGCAGCTTCTTTTGTGTTGTCTATGAAGTTAGACATAACATTGGCTGTGCTCACAGGCAGGCCATCTGGCCGATTTATGTAAACAGTTTTCCTGTTGTCCGTCACGAGACTTTCTGCCTATGGAATTAAACTTCCATCTTTTATTTTGTTATAACCAGCCAATAGTTATTAAGGAGGTGGTTCAAATCCCGCCTCCCTATAAATGGGCACTTCCTGCATTTGCCTTTAGAGTTTTTGGAAGAGAACTAACTGCCAACTTGCTCTCTCCCTGGAGAAAGCTGGAGACGCCCGGTCATTGTGCCAACTCGACCCACGTCTTCAGCAAAGGTTCAAACAGCACGTCAGCTGTGAACCCCTTTGAGTGTCAGAGCTCCAAGAGGTGACACTCTTTCTGAAGTTATCTTGAACAAAACCAGAACCAGGCATCACTCTGGGAGGCCGACGCAGACGGTCTCGAGACCGTGGCAAGATGAAAGTGGTCGCCTGTAAAACGCAGCAGCATGCACGTCTGGCTTGACTAATTTACCGGAGTCGAGACAGGATCATCTTCACGAAGGTAAAAGTGTTTCATCACGGGACGGACGTCCAGCCGAAACCGAGCAGAGGGTGCTATCTCTGGTTAACATCTCAAGATAAGATTCAACCATTTCATTTCAATCTTTTATCTTTCCTCCTTAAACTCCTCCTTATGTTTGTTTTCATCATGGTAAACTTTAAGTAATGTGCCAACAGAAAGTTCCAACTGTCTGTTTGTTTTAATTTGAATTCTTGTCAACGTAGTTATTAAATCAGAGCTAATATCGATACAAATGTTTAATGTAATTCTGTGATAGTTTCAATAAAAGGTCTATTTTCTGGTAGACCAATATAAATTGAAGTCTAAGCGTGAAATTACATTACTGGCTAATCACATCGTTAGATTTATTGATTTATTCTGAAAAAGTTGAGACCCCGTGAATTGGTGGCAAGTTTGTGCAGATTAACTCTGCTCAGACTTGCGCATCTAAAGATATAGGTAAGTCAGTAAACTGACCAGAAAGTCCTATATCTCTACAATAATGGTGGTCCAGTAAGTGTTTAAATACCTTACCCCACCTTATTCCTTTACAGTGGTTTTGTTTGTTACAGCTGTATTAGTGTGTTTTGCGTGCTAAAATCATATTTTTGTGCTTTAACACTGTATTGGTGTGTGTTTTGCGTGCTAAAATCATATTTTTGTGCGTTAACACTGTATTGGTGTGTGTTTTGCGTGCTAAAATCATATTTTTGTGCGTTAACACTGTATTAGTGTGTGTTTTGCGTGCTAAAATCATATTTTTGTGCTTTAACACTGTATTGGTGTGTGTTTTGCGCGCTAAAATCATATTTTTGTGCGTTAACACTGTATTGGTGTGTGTTTTGCGTGCTAAAATCATATTTTTGTGCGTTAACACTGTATCAGTGTGTGTTTTGCGTGCTAAAATCATATTTTTGTGCTTTAACACTGTATTAGTGTTGTTTTGCGTGCTAAAATCATATTTTTGTGCTATATAATTGTATTAGTGTGTGTTTTGTTTGTTACTGTTGTGTTTTTCTGCATTACAATTAGTTTACGAGTGTTACACTTCTAGAGTTGTGCATTTTTTTTTCATTCCTGTTGTCTCGGTTTGCTTCACTGTGCTTCACAGATTTTTGGGGGTGTTGTATTTTTGTCATTACAGTTGTGTTAATTGTGTTACAGTTGTGTTTGTTTCACCTTTCTGGTCGCTCTCCTCTGCCTTCCACCCACTCTGTCCAGCCTTGGAGCAGCTCTGATCCACAGACCGACAACAAACAAACAAATAAACGTGTTTCTCAGATGCTGCACACGGTTCTCACTCAGCTCTATTTTTAGCAGCTCCAGAAGAGGCTGGCAGTCTCTGGCTTCTGCTGCCTCATCTCCAAACACAACAAAGGAGATTTTAACTGCAGAATCATTCTTAATGACTGCAGTAAACACAACAACAACAACAACAAGAACAACAAGTCACCCTAAACAAACAACAGAAAATGATTTGTTGAACATGATTTCAGGATTATTTGAATTTGTTTTCTTTTCTTTTTCTCCCCCTCCCAAAGATCATGATTTGCTGTCATCTTTATCGTGGTCAGTTTTCTGTCAGACTTTCTCTTTGGACTTTGGAAAACGTTTGTGTCACTTCCTGTCTTGGTTCTGGACCATGAAAACAGAACTTTCTGAATCTGGACCAGTGGTACCAAACGTGTCAGGCCTAAAAACTTCTCAAGCAGATGAACAGAACTGTCTGTCTGTCTGCAGCAAGTGCACATGTCTGTCTGTCTGTCTGTCTGTCTGTCTGTCTGTCTGTCTGTCTGTCTGTCTGCAGAGAGTGGAAGAGTGTTTGCAATCACCTGTCTGTCCATCACCACCTATGTGTGTGTG
>JBBPBX010014031.1:7152-30133 GCA_038048925.1 Garcialebias charrua | reverse complement strand
CTGTCTGTCTGTCTGTCTGTCTGTCTGTAGCAAGTGGACCTATCTGTCGTTCTGCAATGACTTGACCTGTCTCTCTGCCTCCACCTGCCTGTCTATCTGCAACGAGCGGTCCTCTTTACTCTTTTTGTGTGTACATATCCACAATATTCCTGAAGGTGGCACTGTATTTGCGATTATGGGACTTACTTCCGTTTTGACCCCGGAAGTAGAATTTCTGCATTGGCTCCTCGTTGTTTACTTGTTTATCTGTGCGCATCGTAGAAGTTCTGTTAAAGTTCTGTTTTCTGTTATTTTGAGCTAAAATTGTCACGAAGATGTCTTGTGGAGCTCTGGTACCTGTTGCGCTGTTCGTGGCTGTAAGAATAATCAGACGAAGCTGAATTTGTGGCTGCAACTAGTGTGTGTTGAACATGCTCCGAAAACAAAAACCTGCATCCTTCTTTGTGGCTGGGCTACGAGAAACCACCTGAAAAAAGACTCTGTATCCTCCAGAGGAACGAGAACACCAGGTATGATTTAAGAGACAGCTTTTAGTTTAATGATTTTATGTAGTCAGTGATTAAATGACACTAATATTTTCGTGCATAACTGGCAAATAAACACACGCACCTATACAGGGAACCCCCGAGGTACGAACGATTTAGGGACCTAAGAACCGTTCGCAGCTCGATCCGTTCGTAGGTAGGGGGTGAAAATTATATTAAAAAAAATTATTCATTCATTCATTCATTCAACCTTTATTTATCATGCTAACGGAGCGCGCGCACACATTTAAGCATGTAAAGTAGTGTACTGTAATGTTAAACATTGCTATTCACATTTACAGAATAAATAAAAATATATTTTCTTACTTTGAGATGGTCAAAGCCGACATCTTAGGTTGCCATGCGTTGATTGTTGTCGGGCCGAGCAGCGCGCCACCGCAGCTGCTCCAGGCCTGTGTTAGCTAGCTGGCTAGCTTCTGCTAGCCAAGCCATGAGCTAGTGTTGGAGCGGCGGCGCGATCAATCTGCAGCTTCTGCTGCTCCAGCCGCTGCTCCAGCCTGAGACGTCCACAGAGCTATTCCAGCTAGTAATTAATCCACATGATGCGATCCTGGTCACCAGTGTTCAAAAGGCCGGCTCCCGTGTTAGCTCCAGTGTTAGCTCTGGAGCTAGCCAGGCCGGAGGTGTAGCCAGGCCGGCCGGAGGTGTTCGCACGGCGGCCTGGCACGATCGGCGATAAATCCGCTGCCTGAGACATCCACAAAGTTCACAGAGACGTTTCCAGCTAGTAATTAATCCATATGAAGCCATCCTGGTCACCAGTCTTCGTCCAGCTCTCGGCAGCTAACCTAAGATGGCGTCCGCCGGTGTTCTACATTAATTTGTGACCGGAGACCCCAGTGACTGAACCTTAAATAGCGTCCGGTGTTCTACATTAATTTGTGACCGTGTAAACTGAAGACCTACTTCCTGTTTCCCAAAATTGCTCAAAAATTGCTCAAAAATGATCAGAAATGATCTTTTTTATCATAATTATTATTTATAAAGCCTTTAAAACAACCAGAGCTGCAACAAAGTGATGTACACATGAAATTAAGAACATTTAAACACAAAAAAAAAAAAAAAAAAAAAATTTTTTTTTTTTTTTTTTTAATTCATATTTTTATTAAATATGATATGTTCGTAAGTCCCGTGGTTCGCAGGTCGATGGGGTCGTAGGTCGGGGGTTACCTGTATACTGTATGTATGCTGTCTGTGTATATTTATTTATACTGTATATATAATATAGGTGTCTGTTGTGTTTATTTATATATATATATATAATATAGGTGTGTGTGTGTGTGTGTGTGCGTGGGTTTCTTTTATATATAATCTAGGTGTGTTTGTGTGTGTTCATAAATGAACCCTAATGTTTGTATACTGTACTTTTCTTTTCCTCCTTTCTGTTATATTTCTGCATAAGGTGAGTTCCAGGGATGGTGGATGATGCTCCAGTTGGTCCAGGGATGGATGGATGAAGCTCCAGTTGGTCCAGGGATGGATGACACTCCAGTTGGTCCAGGGATGGATGAAGCTCCAGTTGGTCCAGGGATGGATGACTCCAGTTGGTCCAGGGATGGATGACGCTCCAGTTGGTCCAGGAGATGGATGACGCTCCAGTTGGTCCAGGGATGGATGACGCTCCAGTTGGTCCAGAAGTTTGTGTGCAGTTATGTACCACAGCAACAAATGAGTGAAAATATAATTTCTATAAATAAATCTGCGTTTGAAGTGCATTTGGTGTTGCTGTGTTTCACCTTCTTTATTTCAATAAGATACGTTGTTTAATGTCTAATGAGAAGTTCTACTGCAAATAAAAACACTAGATGTGATTGTTTTTTTGGCAACTTACCAGTTTAGTTTTTTATTGACAAGTACAAAACTTAAAAACATGCATGTTGCTGTGGTTCCTCCTCCAGGAGGAGATTGATAAGAATAAAAGCTATAATTATAAATTTTAGGCTGATTGTTAACTCTAAATTGACTCTGGGTGTGAGTGAGACAGGTCCCTCTTGTAAATGAGTCCCCGTGGCTCAACGAGGCAAGCCTGTATAAATAAAGGTTGAATGAATGAATAAACTAAAAACATTTGAAACTGAATACAATATGAGAACTGTGGGTGATTTGATGTCTTTTAATGAAAATGATTGGCTGCAGAATAAATACCAGAATAAATACCAGGTCAAATACACTCTTCAACAAGAAATGATGGGCAGTTTCTGATTTTAAACAAACTGGAACAGATTCCTCATCATGTGGGACCACTGGACGACCACTGGACGACCACTGGACGACTGGAGCAAGCAGCAAACCCCTCCGGAATCCAAGACGATGGAACTTGGCCCTTCACTCGTCTGTACCTTAAAAAAAGAATAAAACTGTCATGTTTGCATCACAAAGTCTAAAATAAGACCAAGTTTGCTACTCAAAGTAGAAAGAATAAATACAGTTGCTCCTACATTTTTTACTCATTCACAAAGATATACTGTAATGTTCAATTTTATATTGATTTCAGTAATTTTATCTTAGATTTACTTTAATATTTTTGAATTATTGTGCCAGGTGCTTGTGTCATTACTTGTTCTTCTGCTCCTGCGTCTCAGAGTAAGTGTGTCTGTCAACTTCAGCGTGGGAGACCAGTCTGTGACTTGTGTGCAGGCCTTCCTGAAAATATAAATATTTCAATAGAACAAATGTAGTAATAACCAAAAGATGAGCTTGTGTTATGGAATATTTTCTGTACAAACAGCATCCCACTGCTTTATTCACATGAGAGTAACAGGGACCTACAATCAAAACAGTACTACAGTACAGTATGTATGTGCAGTATGTATGTATATACTGTATATATAGTGTGCATACAGTATACACATACACACAGCATATGTATGTACTGCAAATGTATTACACACACATGTAGTTATATTATTTATCCACAGATTTGTTTAGTAAATACTTTAACAGATGCTAACGCTACATGCTAAGCTAACCACAGCTAGTAGACAATGCTAAATCATGAAGAAAAAAACAACAACAGCTCCAACACAGAGAAAATTATACTCTCACATTGTTCTGAAATTGTTTCACAAAATGATTTATGTAGAATATTTTGTTTACCGGAGAAAACGTGATCTGAACACGACGTCTTCGAGAGCAGAGGAGGGGCAGCTGTCAGCTCCTCCGATGGAGATAAATCCTTCACGTTTACTTATTTTTGGGATGAAGTGAAAACTGCACTTTGAACAAACGTCTACCCGACAGCAACACCCACTAACCCAACACGAAGTAACCGTTGCAATTAATTAGAAATAAACAAAACAAAAAAACAAAAGTGAAAAATACAGCCAGTAGACTGGGCTTTAACTGCTGCTCTCACTTCAGGCGGAAGTCGTTCCCATAATTCGCGCAAGGCATCATGGGGCGTAGGAATATTGTGGATAGACCCCTTTCACGGATTGCGCAATACCGGAAGCACCGCCATGTTGGAGACACTCGCGCTGTAAACACAGTACAGTAGTTGAAGTCGGAGCTCCGGTTTTATTTCTGATTTGACCTTGTTCTCTGTAAAACAAACCTCTGTGAAGAAGACAGAAGCTGCAGGAGAGTATGTGGACCAGCTTCAGCCTGCAGCAAAGGAACGTTCATTTGGATAAAATACAGATAATTGGCAGCTAAGACCCATACCGGCTGTCCAACATGTCAGAAGATGAGAAGACCTTACCAGCTGTGACCTACGCAGACATTGTGAATTATTTGGTGTTTGGTGATTTATATTTAATTTTTAATTTGTGTGTGTACATATAAATATATTTTGGGTGTGTTTTTAAACACACACTAGCTATGTATTCTTATTGTAAATGTATGTGACTCATCACATCAGTCTGAGGATTGAAGCAAATTTTGTCAAAATGATCTTAGATCCCTGTTTTTTAAGCTACATTTGATCCCTGGATCAACCAGATCTGAGCGGTTCCAGAGAGCAATGCCTTGATTTTCCTTATTAATCCAGACTAAATGTGTAAATGTGTGTTTCAGTTCATTTTATAGAAGCTCTGTGCAGAACTACCTCAAAACATATTTTTTAAATAAACATGTGAAGTACAATGATGGCTGACAAGTGTTATTCAAAATTTTCAACTCTTGTACAGTGTTTCAACACAAATTATATAAATAACAGCTACTCTATGAATCTAATTACAGTAAGAACTTTGAGGTGCATTCTGCAGACATTTATCTTTTAAGATAATAGTACGAATGGTTGTCTTTATATAGAGCTTTTTTACCTTATAACTACTTTGAGTTTGGCAGAATATTTTCTAGTCAATACAAAAAGTGCACAAACAAAATGGTTAATGATACATAATGTCATTTATTCTGTTTAAAAGACGTGAGCTATACAGTATCAGCACCACTATGTGAAACATATGTTGTAATATGTAAGTCGTCTTGTTTGCTCACGTCTGTGTCCATTACAGAAAAAGCATAATCAAAATTACATTCATCAAATCAATACATAAACAGTAATGATATAGTAATTCATGCTCAAATCAAAAAAGGCGTTCAATACAGGATCAACTGGACTTTATTTGTTACTAATAAAGTCCAGTTGATCCTGTATTGAACGCCTTTTTTGATTTTATCATGTCCTGGACGACTGAGAATCTTCACCAGCATCATGCTCAAATAAAGAGTGCAGTGAATGAAAAATCATGTCTGCCCCATATTTGCAAAAACAACTTCAAAGTAAAGGTGGAACAATGTAAAATAAAAATAAAAAAGGTTCACATCAGCTATCACTCTTCTATCCACTTGTTCTTTTTACAATTCATGCAGCTACTCATAACCCACCAAAGGTGATTAACCAAGGCACAGCACACAAAGCCAATCATATCGATTAATGCAACTTTTTCTGGATATCTACATGTTTGAAAATCAATAGGTAGAAGAGGGCCATTCAAGATTGTGTATTTTTGTCTAACACAGCCTATGACACGTTCAACATGGATTCTAACATGTGCTATTTGCCATGTTTTTTTTAGTTCTTTTTTGTCGTCGGTTGAAGCGTTCAGCTGCCAGATGTCATCCCACCATCAGCACCAACTCTCTGCAGCACACGTCTTCAGTGAAGGCACCCAGTCTGGATCATCCTTGCTGTACAATGGAGCACGTTTGCCTAAGAAAAGAAAAAAGAATAAAATAAAAATTACTTAAATGAAGTTGTAAATAATTGGTGTGTTCATATGCATATGAATTTCAAAACAGGATTTACAACATAGCACCGGATTGTCAGTTGTCAAACAACACAAGAACAGTTAATTTAGGTTATTGTATGTGCTTCTTACATATTTAGTGTTTGTACGTATTTTTTGCTTTTCAACTTGAGAGCTAGGTGTGTAGTTTATCATGACAGTGCTCTTGTCATGAGTGTCATGACATGTCATGACAGTGCTCTTGTCATGAGTGTCATGTGCTCTTATGAATTTTGAATAATCAGCATAAACAACTCAACAACTGAAAGCTTTGTTAAGCTTTCAGTTGTTGAGTTGTTTATGCTATTTGTAAAAAACAAATAACTCAACAAAAAAATTTAACGTTCCATGTACATTTTATGCAGCACAGTTAAAGGATTGTAATAATAATAATAATCATCATTTTATTTAAAAGCGCCTTTCAGGACACCCAAGGACACTTAACAAACCAATTCAGTTCAAACATTATCAGTGACAAATTGAAATATAAAATACATAAGGATTATATAATATAAAATACATTTAGTAAAGTTAATGATAAGTCTAAAGAGATGTGTTTTCAGGGCTGTCTTGAACAGAGAAAGGGAGGTGGTGTTTTGAAGCTCTGTCCTCGTGCTCAATAAACTTATGATTCGTGTAATGCCCTAATTCACTATAATCTACTGTAAGAAATATATTACCTGACACAAAGTGTGCAGAGCAAATTCGGATGTTGCTCAGTGTTTTTCAATCCAAGTTCTGGTTTAGGCTGGCAGCCACAGACGTCCACGTTCCTCTGATAACTGCTGAATTACTTCACCTTGATTTGTGATCACGAGTGGTAATCTGTAAAACAGAAGGCTTTTCTCTCAATCTGACCGATTGTGGCAGCCATGGAAACGACAATAATTCACCATTTTTTGATTTTGTGTGACCAGACGCGACGCACCACTACAATAGCTTTGAGGCTACACCGCTATGTCGCCAAGATGGCTACTTCCGGTATTTTTCCAGGGTTGATGACGAGCCGTGAAAGGGGTCTATAGGGCCTCTTCTGATGAGGAGAGATCAGATGAGCTCTGAAGGCTCCTGTCGCAGGATCAGAATTAGGATCAGGATCAGAATTAAGATCAGGATCAGAATTAGGATCAGGATCAGAATTAAGATCAGGATCAGAATAAGGACCAGGATCAGAATTAAGTTCAGGATGAGGATCAGAATTAGGATCAGGGTCAGAATTAAGTTCAGGATGAGGATCAGAATTAGGATCAGGGTCAGAATTAGGATCAGGATCAGAATTAAGATCAGGATCAGAATTAGGATCAGGATCAGAATTAAGATCAGGATCAGAATTAGGATCAGGGTCAGAATTAGGATCAGGATCAGAATTAAGATCATGATCAGAATTAAGATCAGGATCAGAATTAAGATCAGGATCAGAATAAGGATCAGGATCAGAATTAAGTTCAGGATCAGAATAAGGATCAGGATCAGAATTAAGTTCAGGATGAGGATCAGAATTAGGAACAGGGTCCGAATTAGGATCAGGATCAGAATTAAGATCAGGATCAGAATTAGGATCAGGATCAGAATTAAGATCAGGATCAGAATTAGGATCAGGGTCAGAATTAGGATCAGGATCAGAATTAAGATCAGGATCAGAATTAAGATCAGGATCAGAATTAAGATCAGGATCAGAATAAGGATCAGGATCAGAATTAAGTTCAGGATCAGAATCAGGATCAGAATTAAGTTCAGGATGAGGATCAGAATTAGGAACAGGGTCCGAATTAGGATCAGGATCAGAATTAAGATCAGGATCAGAATTAGGATCAGGATCAGAATTAAGATCAGGATCAGAATTAGGATCAGGGTCAGAATTAGGATCAGGATCAGAATTAAGATCAGGATCAGAATCAAGATCAAGATCAGAATTAAGATCAGTATCAGAATAAGGATGAGGATCAGAATTAAGTTCAGGATGAGGATCAGAATTAGGATCAGGGTCAGAATTAGGATCAGGATCAGAATTAAGATCAGGATCAGAATTAAGATCAGGATCAGAATTAGGCTCAGGATCAGAATTAAGATCAGGATGAGGATCAGAATTAGGATCAGGATCAGAATTAGGATCAGAATTAAGAGCAGGATCAGAATTAGGATCAGAATTAAGATCAGGATCAGAATTAAGATCAGGATCAGGATCAGCTAAGTTCATCTCAAGCTGCTCTGATTGTGAGGTACAACATCTGCAGGACATTTCTACAACCTGATCTCCATGAAGTTGGTGACTGATGTTGACTCTGACTAAAATGATTCCAGCCAGTCAAGAGAAGAAGGTTTGCTCTGTTTGACACTTCTCTGTATCTCGACCTGATGGTTTGTAGATGAGATTCTTCCCTCTGGTCCACACCCTGTTCAGTTCTGACGTCTCTGTTGCAAAACGTAAAGTCAACAAATTATTTGGTCCATCCATCCATCCATCCATTTTCTTCCGCTTATCCGGGGTCGGGTCGCGGGGGTAGCAGCCTAAGTAGGGAGGCCCAGACTTCCCTCTCCCCAGCCACTTGGAGCAGCTCCTCTGGGGGAATCCCAAGGCGTTCCCAGGCCAGCCGAGAAACATAGTCCCTCCAGCGTATCCTGGGTCTTCCTCTGGGTCTCCTCCCGGTGGGACATGCCCGGAACACCTCACCAGGGAGGCGTCCAGGAGGCATCCTAACCAGATGCCCGAGCCACCTCAACTGGCTCCTCTCGATGTGGAGAAGCAGCGGCTCTACTCCGAGTCCCTCCCGGATGACTGAGCTTCTCACCCTATCTCTAAGGGAGAGTCCAGCCACCCTGCGGAGAAAACTCATTTCAGCCGCTTGTATCCGAGATCTTGTTCTTTCGGTCATAACCCAAAGCTCATGACCATAGATGAGGGTGGGAACGTAGATCGATCGGTAAATTGAGAGCTTTGCCTTTTGACTCAGCTCTCTCTTCACCACGACAGACCGGTACAGCGCCCGCTTCACTGCGGACGCTGCACCTATCCGCCTATCGATCTCACGCTCCAGTTTTCCCTCATTCGTGAACAAGATCCCGAGATACTTAAACTCCTCCACTTGGGTAAGGACCTCCTCCCCGACCCGGAGAGGGCACGCTACCCTTTTCCGGCTCAAGACCATGGCCTCGGATTTGGAGGAACTGATCCTCATCCCGGCCGCATCACATTCAGCTGCAAACCGCTCCAGCGAAAGCTGTAGATCACGAGCTGATGAAGCCAATAGGACCACATCATCTGCAAAAAACAGAGAAGCGATTCTAAGGCCACCAAAACGGATCCTCTCAACACCTTGGCTGCGCCTAGAAATTCTGTCCATAAAAGTTATGAACAGAATCGGTGACAAAGGGCAACCTTGGCGGAGTCCAACTCTCACTGGAAACGAGCCTGACTTACTGCCGGCAATGCGGACCAAGCTCTGACACCGGTCGTACAGGGACCTAACAGCCCATATCAATGGGCCTGGTACCCCATACTCCCGGAGTACCCGCCACAGAACCCCCCGAGGGACGCGGTCGAATGCCTTTTCCAAGTCTACAAAGCACATGTAAACTGGTTGGGCAAACTCCCACGCACCCTCCAGGACCCTGTTGAGGGTGTAGAGCTGGTCTAGTGTTCCACGACCAGGACGAAAACCACACTGCTCCTCCTGAATCCGAGGTTCGACTATCCGACGGACCCTCCTCTCCAGAACCCCTGAATAGACCTTACCAGGGAGGCTTAAGAGTGTGATCCCTCTATAGTTGGAACACACCCTACGGTCCCCCTTTTTGAATAGGGGAACCACCACCCCAGTCTGCCAATCCAAGGGAACTGCCCCCGATGTCCACGCGATATTGCAGAGTCGCGTAAGCCAACACAACCCCACAACATCCAGAGCCCTAAGGAACTCAGGACGAATCTCATCCACCCCCGGAGCCTTGCCACCGCGGAGCTTTTTAACCACCTCGGCGACCTCAGCACCAGAGATTGGAGAGCCCGACCCAAAGTCCCCAGGCTCCGCTTCCTCAGTGGAAGACGTGCCAGTAGGATTGAGGAGGTCTTCGAAGTATTCCGCCCACCGACTCACAACATCCCGAGTTGAGGTCAACAGCACGCCATCCCCACCATAAATGGTGTTGGTCGCGTACCGCTTTCCCCCCCTGAGACGCCGGATGGTGGACCAGAATCGCCTCGAAGCCGTACGGAAGTCATTCTCCATGGCCTCTCCGAACTCCTCCCACGCCCGAGTTTTTGCCTCAGCAACCACCCGAGCCGCATGCCGCTTGGACTGCCGGTACCTATCTGCTGCTTCCGGGGTCCCACAGGCCAAAAAGGCCCAATAGGACTCCTTCTTCAGCTTGACAGCATCCCTCACCGCCGGTGTCCACCACCGGGTTCGAGGGTTGCCACCACGACAGGCACCAACAACCTTGCGGCCACAACTCCGATAAGCTGCCTCGACAATAGAGGCGCGAAACATGGCCCACTCGGGCTCAATGTCCCCCGCCTCCCTCGGAACGTGTTCAAAGCTCTCCCGGAGGTGGGAGTTAAAGCTCCGTCTTACGGGAGACTCTGCCAGACGTTCCCAGCAGACCCTCACAATACGTTTGGGTCTGCCAGGTCTGACCGGCATCCTCCCCCACCATCGGAGCCAACTCACCACCAGGTAGTGGTCAGTTGACAGCTCCGCCCCTCTCTTCACCCGAGTGTCCAGGACATGCGGCCGCAGATCAGATGAGACGACAACAAAGTCGATCATTGAACTACGACCTAGGGTGTCCTGGTGCCAAGAGCACATATGGACACCCTTATGCCTGAACATGGTGTTCGTTATGGACAATCCATGACGAGCACAGAAGTCCAACAACAGAACACCACTCGGGTTCAGATCAGGGGGGCCGTTCCTCCCAACCACACCCCTCCAGGTCTCACTGTCATTGCCCACGTGAGCGTTGAAGTCCCCCAGCAGAACAAGGGAGTCCCCAGGAGGCGCACCCTCCAATACCCCCTCCAAGGACTCCAAAAAGGGTGGGTAATCTGCGCTGCCGTTCGGCGCATAGGCACAAACAACAGTCAGAGCCCGTCCCCCCACACGTAGGCGAAGGGAGGCTACCCTCTCGTTCACCGGGGTGAACCCCAACGTACAGGCACCAAGATGGGGGGCAACAAGTATGCCCACTCCTGCTCGGCGCCTCTCACCAGGGGCAACTCCAGAGTGGAAGAGTGTCCAACCCCTCTCAAGGAAACTGGTTCCAGAGCCAGAGCCATGCGTTGAGGTGAGTCCGACTATTTCTAGCCGGAACCTCTCAACCTCACACACTAGCTCAGGCTCCTTCCCCACCAGAGAGGTGACATTCCATGTCCCAATGGCCAGCTTCTGTAGCCGAGGATCAGACCGCCAGGGTCCCCGCCCTCGGCCACCACCCATTCCACAATGCACCCGACCCCTTTGGCCCCTCCCACAGGTGGTGAGCCTATGGGAAGGGGGACCCACGTCTCCTCTTCGGGCTGTGCCCGGCCGAGCTCCATGGGTGAAAGCCCGGCCACCAGGCGCTCGCCAACGTGCCCCTCCTCCGGGCCTGGCTCCAGAGTGGGGCCCCGGTGACCCGCGTCCGGGCGAGGGAACATTGTTTCCATTTATATTATTCATCATAAGGGGTCTTGTGGGCTGCGCTTTGTCTCGTCCCTCACCTAGGACCTGTCTGCCTTGGGTGACCCTACTAGGGGCATAAAGCCCCTGACAGCATAGCTCCTAGGATCATTGGGACACTCAAACCCCTCCACCACGGTAAGGTGGCAGCCCAGGGAGGGGCAATTATTTGGTCATTATTGACAAATTAACAGCCTCAGATCAACAACAACACCTGTTGGCATTTATTCAACAACAACTGAACTAATGATATGTGGGGGAAATTGTTCCAGTCCCTGACCCACCAGAACCTCCACCAGAACCCTCAGTGGTTTTCTCTAGGTAGGACTTCCTCAGTCTCTCTTTCATGGTTTTTGGAGGAGTTCTGTCCCACTCTTATTTCCATTGTACCTTCAGTTCAATGAGGTTCATACTCAGCCCTTTGAAGAGTATGTTCAGGTTCTGGCCTCTGACTGGACCATTGCAGCTCCTTGGTTCTGTTCTTTTTGACCGGTTCTGTTGTAGATCAGCTGCTGTGTTTGGGATCATGGTTCAGTTGGACCCAGTTTGGTCCAAGCATCAGCTTTTGGACAGATGGACTCATTTGACTCCAGAACCTTTTGGTCTACTGAGTAGTTCATGGTCCACTCAGTGACTGAGAGATGCCCAAACCATCAACCCTCATGAAGATGTGTCCTAGTGTCCTAGTGTCCTGGTGTCCCATGTCCTAGTGCCCTGGTGTCCTAGTGTCCTGGTGTCAGAACATGGGCCTCCATGAGTGGGTATTAGTCATTCCTCTTCAGGGTTGTCTTCTAATCAAACGTTGTCCAACATGTGGTGTCCTCTGGAGAATCCAGCAGTTCCTTCACAGTCGGCCCACTTCTCACCTCCCTTTCAGACCTGTCTCCATCTCTGCTCTGCAGCAACTTGAGGAGAAGGGGGAGACGGAGTTCAGTGTCGGCCATCTTGTCAGATGCGGAACATCTTCAGACTGGAGCTGTTGAAAAGTGAGTGCAAGACATGTTCCCATCAGAGTTCTGTCAGATGGTTCTGTCTGAGGATAAGAACATCTCGTATTTTCTGGCTTCATCAGAACTTCACCTGCTTCACATCTTTTTCCATCCTGGCTGTTTCTCAGCCCCCGACTTTCACACAGATGAAAGTTGGTGTGAAATGTCCTGCACTCTCCAACCTTCTCACCTTCGCTCGTTATCTTTGTTCCAGCCTGACACGATTCCTGATCTTTATCTGCTTCACAACACGGAACAAACAACAAACAGAAAACAACAATAAACATCTGGACTGAGGGTGAAAATGGTAAATGGAGCTTACTTATATAGCGCTTTCCAGCCCCATATGAGGGGCCCCAAAGCGCTTCACAGTACCAGCCATCCACCCATTCATACACACATTCATACACTGGTAGCGGTAAACTGCCATGCAAGATGCCATCCAGTCCTACCGGGAGCAACTCGGGGTTAAGTGTCTTGCCCAGGGACACAACGAGCTATGCAGTGACCGGGGATCGAACCCGGGACCTTCCGGTCCTGAGCCGGCTGCCCTGCCTCTACACCACCTCAGCCCCTAAAATCAATCTGAAAGGAACATTGAGATGGATCTGTTGAACGGAAACATCTGAAAATCTGCAGATCTTCACTCCTCTGTGGCTGTTTTAAAAAGATTTGTGAATAAAGTTGAATTGAATACTCATTATCATCATCCATTCATTTATCATCCATCCATCATCTGTTCATCTGTCTATTTATCATCCAACCATCATCATCCCATCATCATCCATCCATATTCTGTCCATCTGTCTATTTATCATCCATCATCCATCATCAATTATCCATTATCCATCCAGAATCCATCATCTATCTATCCATCCAAACATCCATCCATTATGCATCCAGAATCTACCATCCATCATCCATTCATCCATCATCTATCAAGAATCTATCCATCCATCTATCCATCCATCCAGCCATCCATCATGAATCTTCCATCCATCATCATCCCATCATCATCCATCCATCTTCTGTCCATCTGTCTATTTATCATCCATCATCCACATCAATTATCCATTATCCATCCAGAATCCATCATCTATCTATCCATCCATCCATCCATCCATCCATCATGCATCCAGAATCTACCATCCATCCATCCATCCATCATCTATCGAGAATCTATCCATCCATCTATCAATCCATCCAGCCATCCATCATGAATATTCCATCCATCATCAATGAGCCATTATCCACCATTTATCCATCATCCACATCATACACATCAGTCATACATAATCCATCATCCATCCATCCATCCATCCATCAATCCATCATCATTCATCCATCCATCTATCCATCCATCATCCATCCATCTATTCATCCATCCATCTATCCATCATCCATCCATCCATCCATCCATCAATCCATCCATTAGGAATCCTCCATCCATCATCCATTCATCTATCATCCATCCATCCATCCATCCATCCATCCATCCATCAATTCAGCCATCCATCCAGCCATCCATCTGTCCATTATCCATCCATCAATCATTCAATAATCTTGTCATGTTAATGTATACGTATGTTAAATGCATGTGTTGAAGCTGAAACAATTGTCGGCCTGCTGACGTCATGTTTTGTTCATCAGCTGACAACTTAAACGCACTTTCTGTCCTTCTGTCTTAGCTGGGCGGGGGGCAGGGGGGCGTCAGGTTCTGCTGCAAGAATACCAGTGGGAGCGCTGATGACCCTTTGTGTCCTCAGAGGTGAGAAGGAGGACAGCCAGGACACGGAGAAGGAGAGAAGACTTGAAGTGACGACAGGTCATTTTTCACCTCTTCTCTCCTGTCAGCTGATGTTATTTCCCTTCTCCTCGACACACAGCAGATCCAATCTAATGCTCCTCTGGACAGCCATTCAGAAGCTTGTAACCAAATGAAACCTTTATCACACACACCCACACACATCCACATACACACACACACACACATACACATACACACACACACACACACATACTGTACACACAAAAGAAGACAGGGACAGACAAGAGGACGGGGCGTGAAGACAGAAGAGGTGATGACAGCTAATCAGACAGGTGAGAGTGAGGAGAGTCAGGTGAACGTTCCTCTTGAAGCTCTGGGACTCTGTCGGAGTCCGTTAATGTGACAAAAGGAGCACGTAGCCAGGAACTGTGGGAAATTGTGTTTCTGCTGAAAGAGGAGAAGGTCTGAATTGGCCTCTGGAGATTTTCTCTGGCTTTATGTTAAATTCTCTCTGTTTGAGAACCACTTCCAGCCCTCTGAAATCACGGTGACAAAGTTGTTGCTGCAGAGAAGTTCGGCCTGCTGGTTCTCAGAAGTTCTTACAAACGTGTGGGGGGTTCTCTGTTTGTTTCTGTGGCTCTGAGCAGATGGATGGGAGGTGGAAGGTTTGGATCTGGACTGAAGACTTGTAGCTTTGCTGTTGTTTCAACAAATATTTTGCTGTCTGATAAAGAATAATAATTTTACAGAAAACATGTGGCGGGGGTCTGGATTGTTTTAGTTAAAATAACAAAACATTTTAGAAAGAACTGTTCGAATCTCGAAGCAAAATTATTTACAAATAAATCTGTCCTTTTAGCATCTTTGAATAAAAAATCCACTGAAGTTTAACGTTTTTGCAACTTGATCCTGATGTTTGGTTCCTCTGAATGCTTTAAGTTTTGTTCAAGATGCTCCTGATCAATGTATACACAACAGAGTTTTCTTTAGGCAGGAAATTAAATATGGGAAACATACACAGATGACAAATGTGACAAATTATTATTAAATTATTATTATTAAAACCTTTCTGATAATATCTGAAACAAAGGAGCAGTAAATACTGCAACAATGAACACAAGCTGCACACAAACATCACTTAAAAATTTAATTAAATAATACAACATTAAGTCATAAGTCAACAGATCAGCAGCAACATGAAACAGATCAGCAGCAACATGATGTGATTTTTCACAGTGATTATTATGTATTCATGAGTCTAACAGCTTCAGGGTAGAAGCTGTTCCTCAGTCTAGTGGTTCTACACTTAATGCTCCTCAATCTCCTGTCTGAGGGGAGTGGTGCAAAAAGTGTGTGCTGGGTGAGTGGGGTCCTTCATGATGCAGGTGGCTCTCTTCCTGCATCTGGAGGTGTAAATGTCTGTGATGGTGGGGAGGCTGACTCCAACATCTTCTGTGCAGCCTTCACCACTCTCTGCAAAGCTTTTCTTTCTGCAGCTGTGCAGCCTCCATGCCACATGTTGATGCTAGAGCACAGGATGCTCTCCACTGCACACCTGTAGAAGGAGGTGAAGAGTGAGCTTCCCAGACCAGCTCGTCTCAGCCAATATGAAAGTAAAACTGAGATCATACCATCCATCATACACATCATACACATCAGTCATACATAATCCATCATCCATCCATCCATCTATCCATCATCATTCATCCATCCATCCATCCATCATCCATTCATCCACCCCATATACATCCTTCACACCTGTTGGTTTGTGTTGTGAGTTACATTAACTTTGTTTCTCCTTGTGCTCCTGGTCCTGGCTTCTGGAAAAACACATTTTGGACTTCCTGTTTAATTTTTGCCTCCAAGTAAGCCTTGAAACCTGGCACTCCTTGTGCATACTTACCATTTGCCCAAGTCCATACTGCCACTCATCTACTTACGTTCTTGCCACATGCTTATATGCTGCTCACCTCCTTCTCAGCCACCATAGTCCCCTTGGGATCCTCCATCCTCCTCTCTGAGCCAACAAGCCTGCAAAAGCCTGTGAGGAAAGATATTCTAGTAACGACTCTCCCTACGTTACCCGCTGAACTAAATGTTCACCATTCTGCATCTTCTGCAGAGTGCACCTGTGTCCTTGCTAAATCCATTGATGTAAATAAAATCACTCACCTTTTACTGAGCCTTTGTGCATCTCTTGCTTTCAGGTATCTTGCTCTGGGAGTATAAAACACATAGCCAATACGATAAAAATAAGTGACTGCATCAATATTCAACCCCTTTAAAATAACTGTCCTGGTTCCAGTCAGAGAGAAGATGATTGTAAAGTACAAGTCGAAAGGATTTCCAAAGTTCTAAACATCCCTGGAGTTCTGTTAGATCCATCACCAAGTCATAAAATGAATATGGTACATACCAAAAGCAAGCTGTCTTCACATGAGACATCAGAGACCATGCATTGTTTGAATTGTTTTGTACTATTAGTGCTTAGTATATTATTAGTTTAGAATATTTATTTGTTCATATCTTAGATCTTACTACTGTTTTTCATTACAATTTGTGTTTTTGTTGGATGTAACTGGGACCCTGTGTACATAGTTTTGTTCTACCTCATGTACCACATGTGATGTGAATGACAATAAAGACACCTTGACCTTGACCTTGATGAAGAAGGAGAATAGGGAAGTAAAGACTGATAAGAGTTTTTCTGTTCATTAAGGGGAATATTCTTCATCTGTGGCTCCTCTAATTCTCGGGGTCCCTCAAGGGTCTATTTTAGGCCTACTACTTTTTAATCTTTTGCCTTTGTGGTCCATTTTAGAAAATATAACATATTTTTCCGCTGCTTTGCTGATGATAATCAGTTGTATTTGCCCATTAAATTAGACAGGAACCACTTCCTCTGAAACCTCTCTTTGTTTTTAAATGCCTGAACAACCTTGCCCCACAATATTTGTCAAAGTCAAAGTCAAAGTCAACTTTATTGTCAGAACTGCAATATGTACAGGACATACACAGGATTGAAATTGCGTTTCTCTCAGTCCCTCGGTGCAACAGTAACCATTTAAACACTAAAACACTGAAACATTTAATAAACATAAGCATAAAATAGTAAAAGTGTAACACTGTCCTGAGTTTTTGCATAGTAGTATAAAAGTATGAAAATTTACACCAACACTAAAACACTAAACATTTAATGAACATAAGCATAAAATGAAATAATAAAAGTGTAATACTGTCCTGAGTTTTTGCATAGTAGTATAAAAAGTATATCTATAAAATAAACTGAAGGTTCTAGCATTGACATTTGCAAAGAGTGGCAAAGCAGCATATGAGTTAATGTACACAGTATATGTATGAGGTAGTTGATGTTGGTATAGAGGCAAAGTGGCATATGCAGTAAGGCACATTGGGCATCCTTAAATAAGGCTAGTCAGAGAATACTGTATATGTATCAGCAGTAGTGTAGATATAAAAGTAGTGTAAATGTAAACAGTAGTAATAAATGTAAACAGTAGTAATAAATGTAAACAGTGAATGTAAACAGTAGTATGACTATAGGCAGTAATGTAATACAAACATTAGTGCAAATATGAGAAGTAGTGCAAACTGAATGAGCACATGACCGAGAGTTTAGTGAATAACCCGTTTGATGACACAGAGTCCAGTGTTAAAATCTTTGTGTTGTGTGGTAATGTGTGAGAAAGTTTTTTGTGTTAAGGCAGTTCAAATGGGAGGGGAGGCAGAGCAGGCAGAGTGTTTAGCATCCTGACTGCCTGATGAACAGAGCTGTCTCTCAGTCTGCTGGTTCGAGCCTGGAGACTCCTCAGTCTCCTCCCTGATGGCAGCAGTCTGAAGCAGCTGTGTAGTGGGTGTGTGGGATCACCTGCCATGCAGTGGGCTTTCCGAGTGAGGCGGTTGCTGTGTAAGTCCTGCAGTGAGGGCAAGGAGGTGCCGACGATCTTCTCAGCTGCTCTCACGATGCGCTGGAGGCTCTTGCGGCAGGATGCAGTACATGCACCAAACCACACAGTGATGCAGCTGGTCAGGACACTTTCTATGGCACCTCTGTAGAAGGTGCACATGATGGGGGTTGAAGCTCCAGCCCTTTTCAGCTTGCGGAGAAAGTAGAGACGCTGGTGAGCCTTCTTGGCCAGTGATGCAGTGTTCCTGCTCCAGGACAGGTCCTCTGAGACGTGCACTCCCAGGAACTTGGTGCTGTCTACTCTCTCCACTGCGGTGCTGTTGATGGTCAGAGGGGCATGTTGTGCATCCCTCTTCCTGAAGTCCACAACAATCTCCTTTGTCTTCTCCACGTTGAGAGTGAGATTGTTGTGTCCGCACCACAAGGCCAAGCGGCTCACCTCGTTCCTGTAGTCCGTCTCATCGTTGTTGCTGATGAGACCTACCACTGTTGTGTCGTCCGCAAACTTGATGAAGTGGTTGGAGCTGTACGATGGTGTGCAGTCGTGTGTTAGCAGGGTGAATAGAAGGGGGCTCAGCACACATCCTTGTGGGGCCCCTGTGTTCAATGTGATGGTGCTAGATGTGTTACTCCCGACCCGTACTGTCTGTGGTCTCCCGGTCAGGAAGTCTAGCAGCCAGTTACACATTGAGGTGTTCAGCCCCAGACTGTCCAGTTTAAGGATGAGCTGTTGGGGGATGATGGTGTTGAATGCCGAGCTGAAGTCGATGAACAGCATTCTAACATAAGAGTCCTTCGTGTCCAGATGTGTGAGAGCTGTGTGGAGGGCAGAGGAGATGGCATCGTCGGTTGAGCGATTAGGTCGGTATGCAAATTGGAAGGGATCCAGGGAGGCAGGGAGGACAGATGTGATGCTTTTCATGACTAGCCGTTCAAAGCACTTCATCAGGATGGGGGTGAGTGCTACTGGGCGATAGTCATTGAGGCATGCGGGCGTTGCCTTCTTTGGGACAGGGATGATGGTGGTGGCTTTGAAACAGGTGGGGACGATGGCCTGGCTCAGTGAGATGTTAAAGATGTCCGTGAAGACCGCTGCGAGTTCCCCTGCACAGTCCTTCAGCACACGACCAGGTATGTTGTCAGGACCAGAGGCCTTCCGGGCGTTAATCTTGATGAATGATCGCCTTACGCTGTCTGAGGACAGCGCCAGCACCTGGCCATCAGGAGAGGGGGGGAGTTTATGTGCAGGTGTGCTGTTACTTGAGAGTCTGAGCTGTCTGAGCTGCTTCAGCCTTACTGCCCTCCCCGATCTCCAATGCTGGATCCTCACCAAACGCTTTTCGCGCAGCCGAAGCAGCCACTTTACATTGAAAGTCTATGTGGCCGGGCATCTTGGAGCAGCGGGGCGTGACGCGGCGCGTCTTCAGCATTTCAAGCAGCGCAGCAGCGCCCGGCAGTCCCTTTCCACGCACGCGTGCGGCCGCAGCAGCCGAGCAGCAGAAGCAAGAATATTTTTGCTTCTGCTGCTCTCCGCGTCGCAGCAACCAATCGGGAGAGACTCTGCTATGTGATGACACGACGACGACGAGACTTTTTGTGGACTTTTTAAACTTACCCCGTCGAGCCTCCGTGGCGAAAACAGCCTCCGGTAGTAAACCTGGCATTTTTAAAGTTGCTGCTGTCCACTCGAGCGTACATCACCCCAAACATTAAAAAAAAGTTTTAATCTCAACAAAGACTTTTGGAGCTGCAGTTCGGCTCGTAGAAAACCCACTCAAGTGTTAACGAGGCTCACGTACAGCTGATTTTATCTGCTCGGTGCACAGAAAAACAACCCATATCTGACTGGGAAGGGAGCCAGACGCTCCTCCCACTGCGCGTCATCAGACACGTTCGGTGGAAACAGACATCTGTTGACAAGCAGCAAACACGGTGCGTTGGGAGCTTTTTGATGCGTTTAGTGGGGATGTAGCATAAGATCAGTTGATCAGTTGCTGCTGACAGTCCAAAACTAGGCTGAAGCACAGAGGTGACAGAGCGTTTACTGTCGTTGCTCCCAGGCTGTGGAACAACTTACCGTTGAGTGTCAGACAGGCCTCCTCTCTTCCTGTTTTTAAATCTCTTTTAAAAACACACTTTTATGCATTGGCTTTTAACACATGCTCTTATCTTTTATGGCATTTTAACACACCTGCAGTAAGACTGGTATATGTATTTTTATTTTTGTATGCTTTGTATGTTTTTTATCATTTTAATTATCTTGTCTTTTGTGTTATTGTACAGCACTTTGGTTAACCCTGTGGTTTTTAAAATGTGCTATACAAATAAAGTTGATTGATTGAACTGTCTAAATGAAATTAAAGTCTGATTGAAACAAAATTTCCTGAATCAAAATGTAAATAAAACTGAAGTCATCAGCATTGGTAACACTGACACTCTTGGCTTCATAAAACCACTCTACAGTCAGGAATCTGGGGTTTAGTTTCGATAGTGCTTTGAAATTAGACAAAGACAAATGCAGATGTGAAATCCAGCAAACCAGTTCCTTTTAGATCTCCCTGGATCTAAACTGAATCCAGATGTGATAGGACTTTTGCAGTTGCTGCTCCAAAGCTGTAGAATAGTGTACCTGATCATTTAAAGAGCGTCGAGACTTTTAAGTCTTTGCTCAAGACTGGCCTTTTTTCCTTGGTGTTTGATCCAGTTTGAGAACCAGAGCTGAATCTGCTTGTGTTAAGTTGGATTTTAGTGTTTAATTGTGTATCCTGAGTGACACAAGATTCTTTTTTTTCTTTATTTTATTTTATTTTAACTAAACTGTAAATCATTTTGGTCAGCTTTTGTTGTTTTTAGGTTATATAAATAACTTGACGTTGACCACCAACACACCTGAAACTTCTCAGAAGGTTCAAGCTGCAGGTGAAATGTTAGAGTCCGAGCATACAGTAACTGTTGCCCTGGCTTCACTTCAGATATTTTGGTAAAAGTCTCATGTTAGAAGCTGAGCATCACCTTACTATGAATGTTAACGTAGGATGTAGGATGTGGCAATGGCGGCCATCTTGAGTTGAAGCTCTATCATTATACCTTTAACGTGTTTATCATCACCATTATAACATTTAAAAAAGAGTCCCAAATGAAAAGGGGGCACACATATTTGAACTGGGGACCTCGTGATCAGCAGTCAAATGCTCTACCACTGACCAAACCCATGGGAGAACACATGAACTCTACACGGTACAGAACCTGCAATCTAGATTTTAAGGCTAAGTCCATTTTTTTCACCTTACTTTTTCTCCGGCCAACTTCAATTATTAATTTAAATGAGGTGTTATTTTTGTAATATTCACAAAAGACTTAAAATGTTATGTTAAAACTGTCCGGTATTTGAATGTCATCATTTTTAGCAGAACGTCAAATCTTGTTTGGAGTCTATCATTATTGAGTCAGAAAAGCTGAAATCAGAACAACAGTTTTTACATTTTAAAGGAGTCTGAAAACCCTCCACACACTGACTCACCCTTCTGACACCAGCGTTTCTTTAGCCTGGTTAAAACCAGACCTTTGTCCTTCACTTTGCTTCGTACTAGGGTCTGGACTTTCTCCATAGAGAACCGATTCTTGCTGGAGGCGTGGCCTCTGCTGAGGAACAAAACCATTGGATCTTAGAAAAATTTTGAACAGGGAAAAGCATTCTGCTCCCTCCCCCTCAGAGCCATATATGGCTGCTCCCCCGTGGTCTGTTGAACTTGACTTCAGCTCCGCCTCCTGCTGCATTTTCTCTCGCTGCCGCTGCATATTCTGTGTTTATATGTTAATAAAACGTTCTAAAAAAATAAAATAAAACCATGGATCGCTGGTCCAGCACACCAGAAGACCAGAAAATCTGATGGGACTCGGGCAGCAACGTAAAACCCGAGTTTAATTCTCTCGTGACAACCTGAGGCATTTCCTCATCAGCGGAGGGAGAGGAGGAGGAGGAGGGAGGAGGGAGCGATCACTTGACTTTTGGCCAAAAAAACAAAAGAAAACTCCAGATAAGGGATTAAGAAGGGGAATTTAATACATTTGTGTCACATATAAAACAGTCCTGCATCGCTTTGCATCGCTTTGAATGAGAACATGCGAATGCTCGCTGGCTGCACGCTGGGACAGGTGGGGGCGTGGGTTAGGGGCCAAAAACTCCGCCCCTTCTGTTCTCTGATTGGTCCGGTCAAAAATCAGCCGGAGAAATCGTTGTCTATGGGAGAAGTCCCAGACTGAGCAGTGAAGGGAAATGAGAATTGAGCGGAGCTGTGCAGGAAGGCGAGGGCCAGGCTAGCGTTTCTTCAGTCAGGGATGTAATAAAACTGAGCCGCAGAGAAGCACCTCGACATGTGTCACAAAATGAATCATCTCCAGCTAATAACAGCTCCAAACAATAAAAACAGACAAAATATTTAAAGAGTTCATGGAGGCTGGACAGGTTCATGACAGGACATGTCTGCAGGAGGACGTTTCAGAGTGGGACATGTTGTCTCATGGCTATCATCACCTCTCTTCTTTGTCCTTTTTTTAAAAGAGAAGAAAACATCAGATTTCTTTCTACAGATCTGAACACTTTAGACATAAATCCTGCTTGGGTCCAGTTTCAGATGCTTTGTACATTTGTTCCTGAGTGGCTGATGGTTGATGGATTTCATGGAATATTTATGGCAGATTTCCTTTGGAGGTTCTTCTTTGGCTCCTCTGAGTGCTCTCTCCATGTTATGACAAAAAATAAAACATCCCTACACGATCCCAAAATAAACTAACATCGTTCATCATCTGAACTCTGTAGGGTTTAGTCCTGTTTCACCTCCTGCCCCTTCATTTGGTTCATTAAGATCAGGT
>JBBPBX010014030.1:17438-33531 GCA_038048925.1 Garcialebias charrua | reverse complement strand
TCAAAATAATAAAAATAATTAGTCATACGTAGATACACAAACAATGCTTCTTTATTTTCATTCATGTCCGTTCCATGTTTCATGAGGTATTTTAGCAATTTGAACAATTAATACCAAAGTTTTGGGCAAAGGTATTGCACAATTTGTATCGTTTGAAACAAGTGTTTGTGATAATACTCAGCTACAACTACCCCAAAATATATCTCCGCATCCGTAAAATTGATATTTAAAACTAATAGCTATTTTTGTTTTCTATGGTTAGCTGGCTGTGGCAACCTCTTGCATTGGGTTGATTCCCTAAGCTAAAAGGTTATAGATGTGCATTCAGAGACTAATTTCTAAAAGTTTGATTTTTTATATATTTATGTATTTTTTCGTGTGCTTATAAGATATGCAAATGCACATCGTTTTGAGTACACAGAGACAGCCATGTATCAGTGGATGGGCCGAAGAGGTGAGAACTCTGTGTGTGCTCTGGAAGAAGAGATGCCTCGTATGTCTTGAATAAACAGAAGGCAAGTCATGAATGCATGAAGGCCATTTGTTCTGGATAAATAAATAGAAAAACACAGCCAGTCCACTGTATAACTAAAGCCACCGATTCCTTCAAGCCTGAAGCCAATTGCAGTTGAGCTAATACTGATCAATACATTACTGTTCCGCTCAGCTTTGATTGGATGCATGAACTTTCTTAAATAAGCAGATCCCATCTTGTTTTCTTGTGTTCTGGCCCAATGTATACAGTATCCCTTTCATTTTATTGATGTTTGTAAATCTCTGTTATCTAATTGTTTCCCCGCTCTGCATCTCTTGCTCTTGTGTCAGTTGCAGAAGGCGCCTCTTTGATTGCCGGGGCTACACTCTGCTCACTGGAGATAATACATCCGAACAGAACCAAATTGTTGCTCTTTCTTTTTTTCGCAGTAACATATTTTAGAAGACAAGGCTTTGAAATCACTACAAAGGGACAAAGCTGGGAATTTAAATGATGGAACATGAATAAAGATTTGTGCGGTCGCCGCTTTCATCTGTCTGTTGCATGCCTATTGCCGGGTAGTTGAAGGAGGAAATAGAAAAGACCATTATAAATATGGTTTTGATTTTCTAAGCTGGCAGAAAACAAAGTTACAGCAGGAACATTAGGTACATTGATCCAGTGTGATTGACAAAATAAAGCTGGCTGTGACCTTTGCCGCTTTTGAAAACATAAACTTCCTTGTTGAAAGTCTCACAGGGCTCAGGCTGTAAGCATTAACACAAATTACCAGCCACCATTAAAGACCTGCGTCGATTCCATCCCACGCCATCATTACCAAACGGCTGATAAAACACTGGAGAGCCATTGTCTTGGGCTCCAGCACAGTTCACACGCGCAGGAGCATGCTCAGTCACAAACATACACTTGGCCCTGGAGACTGCTGCAACACCTATTAAAAACGGTCTGATTTACAGCTGAGTAACCTGGGGCTGTGACCATCAAGCCACTGACACACCAACCTGCTGTGACAGTGCAACTAATTAAGCTCTGATATAGCCATCCCCACCCGCCCAAACAGGGTGATAACGTGCCTTCCTGCACATTGATGCTGGCACATAACTCACAAGGAGGCATGTGCAGTTCATGAATCTTGATTCTGAAAACATATCCGCTTTTAGTTACTAAAACTATTTGTGAATTCATTATTTTTTGTAAAATAGCATTTCTGGAAAAAAAAATGCACATCTCTTGCAGCTTAAGTTAAAACTGATCTTTATGCCATCTGTCAGCTGTCAAAGCATGTGTTGTAGACATATTAACATCAGACACCTTTGTAATGTGGTGGTGGGGACACACTGGTGGGGTGACGGTGTCTGTGGGTCCTCCCCCAGAAAAGTTTTAATAAAGTTGAATTAAGTAGATGCCCTTTCCTGCATTCTGGTGTATTTTTTTTAAACATCTATGTTTACTTACATAGGTAACACTTGACTCAATAACTATTTTAGAGAGCATGGCACAACAAGAAGTAGCCTGACCAACAGTTCTCTTTGGCTGCGTCTCAATTCAGGGGCTGCATCCTCATGAGGACCCAGCCTAGCTGGGCCGAGTAGGCCACGCACTCACAAGGCCGGGTGGGCTGAGCGAAACTGCTGAAATGGGACGGTCTAGCCTTCCGGAGAGCCGGCATTGAAGTGGGTGGGGCGTTCTCTTGAAATGGGTGGGAAGTTCTTGTGTGCGCGCTTGGTGTGTGTGTGTGGAAAGAGAAGGGACGCCGCTAAAATATATTACTAAACTGAATACATGTATATACTGTATAGTGTTTCTGAGTTTACTGTTTGTTAAGAACGAGGGGCGATCTGTTAAAACCCAGAGTGGACCTATGAAAAGCAAGTTGTCTAGTAGCTCAACTTGTTAAGCATCCCACGATTGGCGCAGAGATACTTTTCTCGAAGCTGGTTCGAATCTCACTCGGTACGGTTAAAACTTATTTTACGTTTGTCTTTTATTGGATAAAAAAATGAGGACTGAGATTAAAAAGAAGGAGTTTGTGAAACTCCTTCTTTTTTTTATCCAATAAAAGACAAACGTAAAATAAGTTTTAACCGTACCGAGTGAGATTCGAACCAGCTTCGAGAAAAGTATCTCTGCGCCAATTGTGGGATGCTTAACCGGTTGAGCTACTGAACAACTTGTCTCTCATAGGTCCACTCTGAGTTTTAACAGATCGCCCCTTGGAAAATAATCTGATTTGTAATCAGTTCTTCAAAAACAGTAAACTCAGAAACACTAATATATATTCAGCTAACACGTTTTTTTTTAGTCGTTTCTGTAGTTAAATTTTAATGAGATATATTTGCGCTGAGGTTGTTTGAAATGACTAAATAAAGGTTGAATGAATATTCGCGCTGAGGTTGTTGTTAGAACGAGCTGATGACTCAACAACACGCATCAGCCCCGACCCTGCACGCAGAAAGTCCCCCCCCGCGAAATCTCTGCTGGCGCTATGAATTCTGGGATAGCCTCCGTCTTGAAGGTTCCACGAATGCATCCTTCGATTTCGGCAGGAAGTAGGCCGCATTCCTCGGCCGCATGAGGAGGAGTCTTCGAATTGGGACAGTCCTCCGCGCGGGGCAATGACGTATGCGGCCGACAAATGCGCACTCATGAGGATGCAGCCCCTGAATACATAGTTCCCATGTGACGTCACATCTGTGGGTTGTCCTGTTTGACCCTCCCACAGGTAGGCTAAACAGCAGTTGGAGCGCGTTGTAATGGATGTCCATTTTTCACATTGTTTTTTTTGTTAATTTCTAATTAATTGCAATGGTTACTTCGTGTTGTGTCAGTGGGTGTTCCAGTCGGGTAGACATTTAGCGACACCGTCTTGCATGCTGTTGTTAGCTTAGCATCTCGCTAACGGACAACGGGCTCCTCACGGTCCACCGGGACCGGTCCGGCGGGGAGACCGTCCCAGTTGGAGAAGGAGGACGGGAGCCAAGTCGTGCGGGCGACGCGTTGGTCCCATGGGACGTGCCCCCGCGGCCGCGACGGATCCACGCCGTCCGACCTGAGCTGGAGGGACTCTCCGCTCCAGATGCTAACAACATGCTAACTTCCAACACGGTAACACTCAAAGTGCTGGTTCTGGTCCGTGTTCAGCCTGGACTGTTTGTTGGCTGTGTGTTATTTTAGTTAAACCTTTTTTTAGCTGGTTAGATCTGATTGAGACAGTTTACACATCTTTTTTGGATTTAAAGCTGTGAAGCCGGTGTGCTGTGAAGCCGGTGTGCTGTGAAGCCGGTGTGCGCTCTTTGTAGTAATTAAATAATTAATGATATCGGAGTAACTACTTTGTGACAAGTTGTCTGATTCGTCTGCCATGATTTCTTTCTCAAACTCATTTAACTCGACCACTGCCAGTTTGCTCTTGTTCCTTGGTGAAGCTGTGGTAGCTCGTGTTTTTGTCCGTATAATTTGCTCTGGCTGTTCGCCATCTTTACCTTCTCTGCCTTTAGATGTGGTGCGGAAACCGGTTGGGGGCGTGTCTGGGAACTATGTATTGAGACACAGCCTTTGTGTGAATGGAGCATGCTCCGCTTCTCTCACTCATCCTACCCCCCACCCAGGTCAACAACTGCTGGCACTAACATAGCGCTAAGCTAGCGGCACGCACTACAGATGCTCTAGCTAAGATGCTACAGATGTTTATGTTTATGTTTATGTTTATTAAATTTGTTCATTTTTTTTACAAAAGAAGCAATACAAGACAATCTCATAATGATAGTGTACAAAAATGTAAAAAAATGAAAGGTAGCAGAAAGAAGAATAAATCTTATTATATCTGCTCCTTATCTCCAACAATCAGATTAAACAACAGTAGTCAAACCATGTAAACAATAATAATCTTCAACCAACTTTTTCCAACAATCAGGTTAAACAATAATATTCTTCAGCCAACAGTACAAAATGACTAACTCTTTCTAATTTTCTAACTAATACTAATACAGTACAAAATGACTAACACTTTCTAATTTTCTAACTAATACAATACACATTACGTTATTTCACATATATTTTTTTAACACATTTGTTTTGATCATTTTTTTAAATGTAAACATTGACTTGGCATTTTTAACTACATTCTCCAAGCCATTCCATAATCTAATTCCCTGAATTGAGGTAGAACGTCCCTTCAAACTGGTTCTGAATTGTGGTTTTACAAACAACTCTGTTCCCTTAAGATTATAACAACTTTGTCTTTTAACAAAGTGCATTTGGATATTTAAAGGTAATGCATTATTTTGAGCTCTATACATAACTGATAAAATATTATAGTCTACCAAATCATGGAACTTCAATAATTTTAGTTGATAAAATAATGTACTTGATGGATGACGGTAATGCTTTCTAGTGATAATTCTTACAGCTCTTTTCTGTAATACAAAAATAGGCTTTGTGATTGTTTTACACGCTTTCCCCCAAACATCAATACAATAGATTAAGTGTGGAACAATGATTGTGTTATACAACAAATACAGAGCTTTATCATTCAATAGGTCTCTGACTTTGTACAGTACTGCTATCGATTTAGCTATTTTTATTCTTACAGAATTTATGTGTTGTTTCCATGTCAGTTTGTCATCAATGATAACACCCAAAAACTTCACCTCATTCACTCTACAAATCTCAACATCCTCAATTTTGAGTGGAACATCAACAGTTTTCTTTTTATTACCGAATATCATGTAATTAGTTTTCTCTAGATTTAATGATAATTTATTTATTTTAAACCAAGTTTGTATCTTGACAAATTCTGTCTTTATCAATTCTAACATTTGTTCTATATCTTCACCTGAACAGAAAAAAGTGGTATCATCAGCGAAAAGTACACATTTAAGGAGTCCTGACACATTTACCAAGTCATTCACATATAAAATAAAAAGCTTTGGTCCAAGTACAGAGCCTTGGGGAACTCCACATGTGATATTACAGAGGTCAGATCTTACATCATTTATTTGTACAAATTGTTTCCTATTTTTTAAGTAGCTAGATACCCACTGTAATGCTGGTCCTCTAATACCATATTTGTTCAGTTTTTCAAGGAGAATGGTGTGATCAATAGTATCGAATGCTTTTTTTAAATCAACAAAGATACTGATACAATGTTGTTTTTGATCGACAGCAGTAGTTATTTGTTCCATTAATTCCATGAGAGCCATTGATGTAGAGTTTTTTGATCTAAACCCATACTGACTGTTGCTTAGAATATTTTGTTTATCTATAAATTGGTCTAGTCTGTTTACAAATAGTTTTTCAAGAATTTTTGAAAACTGTGGTAACAAGGATATAGGTCTATAATTGTTGAATACACATTTATCACCATTTTTAAAAAGAGGAACGACCTTAGCTACTTTCATATTATCTGGAAAAATTCCTGTTGAAAATGATAAGTTACATATGTATGTGAACGGCTCAATAACATGGCTCATTATGTCCTTTACAAACATCATATCCATGTCCACCCAGTCTTTCGATCTCTTGTCTGTAAGATGTTTTACTACATTCATTATTTCCTCTTTGTTAGTTCCATTTAGGAAAATACTATTTGCACAACCTGTAATTGAGTGGATCATATTTTTATCTACTTTTGGTATCTTAGCTGCAAGGCTTGATCCAACATTCACGAAATATTGATTAAATCCATTTACAATTTCATTTTCATCATGAACTTCATCGTTGTCTTTTACAAAATATTTTGAAATACCAGTTTTTGCTTTATGATTCTTCAGTACACCATTCATTACTCGCCATGTTGCTTTCATATCACCATTAGTTTTATCTAATAATTTACTATAATATTCTTTCTTATGTTTCCTTATAATCCCTACTAATTTATTTTTATACTTTTTATATTTTTCTTCTGCGCTCTGACTTCGCAATTTCAAGAAACATGAATACAAATAATTCTTTTTTTTACATGCATTTCTTAAAGGGGACCACACATGCAAAATTCACTTTTTAATGTTTTTTTACTAAACTTTGGGTATTTACTTCATAAAAAAACAGTCCTTGTGCCAAAAAAATGCACCCAGTGGTTTATTTACTCTAAGTAGATTTATTTATTTTTGATAAATACACCAGGATTCACACTTCCTGCATTTATTGACGTCACAAGCCGCCAGCCAATCAGATCAAACCTGAGTCCAGCCCCTCACCTAGCAACCCCTGGTTAGGCTCAACCCACTTCTGTATTAAACACATGACTGTTGTTTTTCATGATTTCATCTCATCTTTTGTTTATATGTTCTTAATTTCATGTGTACAGCACTTTGTTGCAGCTGTGTTTTTTTAAATGGCTTTATAAATAAAGTATAATTGTTATTTTTATGTTTTAGTTCAATTTTTAGTGTATTTGCGATCGCTGCCAACGCGCAGCCGGCAAAAATTAAACGAGCGGACCACAGGCGGAAGGACCGGGTTCGACGGGACCCTCTTCCGGCGCGATGGAGCGGAGCTTCAACTGTACAGCCTTGCAGCAGCCTCGCAGCAGGCTCGCAGCAAGAGGACCTTCTCCTTACAGATTAATTTACGGGAGACACTTGGTGAACTTTGTGTTGTCTTCACTGGAACAGCGATAACTCCCAAAATCTCATCGCGTGCAACGAGCGGAGCTGGCGAAAACCGGAAGAGGAACAAGCTAACATTAGCTTCGGATTCGGGTGGTCTAATGCTAAAAGGAGCAGCAAACTGCGGCGCGCTCAGACGGGTTTCGGTAAGTTATCTTAAGCTAACACTAACAGTAAGTCAAATGAGTAATAAAAAAAGAGCTAATTTTAAAACAACAACACATTACAGATACTGGCTGTTACAGAGGGCGTGAACAGATCGTTGAAGGGCGTGGACTTCAAGAAACCGGTCGTTCAAAACGAAAGTTAAAAATGGCAGAATTAAAAAGGGTATAATTGATTATCTAATAATTATTTTGTGCATTAAATTGAAGGAATAGGGTCTGGATATCCCACAGAAATACCATAAAAATTTAAAAAATACATCTGAGGTCCCCTTTAACCCTTTTGTCATCCATGGTTGATCATTCGTATTTCTCTTTGTGTAATTTGTTTGCACACAATTCTTTTCATACAGGGTTTCCAAGATATTCATAAACTCATCATATGCCCTGTTCGCATCATCAACATACACATCATTCCAGTCTTGTTTATCCAGATCCTCTTTCAATTTTTCCAAAACTTTTTTTGATGTGTTTATGATCTTTTTCTTCGTTGTGACTGCTTTTGTGATATTTTGATCATTTTTAAAGATTGTGAAAACTGGTAAATGATCACTTAAGTCGGTCGTTAAGATACCACCAATCACATCCCCATTTGTTATATTTGTGAAAATATTATCAATTATTGTGGCACTATGAGTTGTAATTCTTGTTGGCTTTGATATCAATGGATACATATTTAAACTGTACATTGAGTTTATAAATGTGCTTATGTTATTTGAATCTGTTTTATTTCCCATATCAATGTTAAAGTCTCCACACAAAAAAATATTTTTATTAAAACTCTTCTCCATTAGTTCCAAGATTTTATCAGTGAATATTTCTATATTTGCTCCTGGTGATCTATATACACAACTTATTATTATGTTTTTATCGTTTTTGTTTATAATTTCTATTGTTATCATTTCCATAATATTATCAACTATTATTGACATTTCATTATTTAATTTACATTTTATTTCATTATTGACAAATAGTGCGACACCACCACCTCTTTTATTATTTCTGTTCATATGATATAATTCATACCCCTCGATGTGAATATTACTTGTGTTATCATCATTAAGCCATGTCTCTGACAGCGCTATTATCGTAAAAGTTCTATTTAATTGTTTTAAGTAATCTGTTATTTTGGATATGTTTGCATTTATACTTCTGCTATTAAAGTGAATAATGGAGAGAACTCCATTTGATATATTGATGTCATTAAACTGGTCTTCATTATAATATTCGCTATCATTTATTACAGGAAAAAAATTTGCATCAATCACATTTTCAACATTATATATTTTAGGTTCTGAGTCTTCGTATGTTGTCATGTTCTAATGTATTTGTTCATTTCACTGTATATTTTATCCATTTTGATTGTGAGTTGTTTCATTGATTTGTAATTTTTCATCTCTTGAATTCATCCAGATCCGTCAGCTCTTTTATCATTTTAGGCTGAGACCCTTCCTTTGCTTTGATAAAGACGTATCCATTTCTAGTCCATGTTGATGCTATTTTTTTTCTTTGTTTTTTAACCACCTTGCTTCTTTTGCAATTTTTCCATTTTTCTTGGTAAGATGTTCATTTATGTAAACGTCTGATCCCTTCAGATTTCTTCTATTTTGCATAACATAGTTTTTAGTATTCCTGCTAATGAACTTAACGACCACTGACGGTTTGAATCTTGGTGAATTACTGGGCAGGGTGTGACAGAATGAAATGTCCTCATAGTTTATTTCCATGTTCATGTCCTGTAAGAAATTAACTACAAGTTCCTCCAGAGTCTCTTGTTCTTCCTGAGATTCATACTCATTTGGATCATTGTTATTAGGAGCTCTTTGATGTGTCCGACACATGCTAACATCAAGTCCTGAGATGACCACGTTGTCTTGCTTTGTAAATTGTTCTAAATCCTCTATTTTTTGTTCTAAATCAGCAATTCTCTTGTCTTTGTTAGTTACCAGTTCTTTCAGTTCTCTTATTTCTTTAACCAGACCGGCCTGGGAATCCATCTTTGCTGTTAAACTTTCTATTTGTCCACTCATAAAGTTGAGTGATTCTCTAAAGTCTTGCATATCTGAGTTGTTTCCCTCCGAGTCTGGTGACTTTTGTCCTCTATTTTTCATATTTACAGAGACTGGTGACTTTGGTCCTTTACCTTTCGTCATACTTACAGAGTTTGTGATCTAGTGGTAGCAGGTCTTTGGTTTATTCACTGAACCACGTGGCCATTCCACGAGGCTCACAGGCCTAAAGATGATTGGTGTGGCCCAGCAGTGCAGCACCCAGATCAGCAGTTATTAGATCAGAACTCACGGTTTCAGCAGCCTGCAGCAATCAGATCCACCATCTGAAGAGGTCCGCTCACTAGATCAGACGCAGTCCAGCCAGCACCGCACTCAGCTCCAGTGGCTCAAGGCCCAGCTCCGACCCCCACCAGAACCGATGCAGCCTAGTTAGCACAACACGTAGCTCCAGGCCCAGCTCCGACCCCCACCAGAACCGATGTAGCCCAGTTAGCACAGCACGTAGCTCCAGGTCCAGATGTAACACTCTGCTTCTCTCACGCATACTAACCCCCCACCCCCACCCAAGTCAACAACTCCTGGTACTATGGCACTAATCTAACGCGCAACACAGTGATGTCCCCCCCTCCTCCCCTCACTCCGTCAAGTGATCTAGGCTAGGGGAAACACTGCATGTGGTGTGGTGAGTCGTTGCAGGTAACCAAGAAAACCTGGAGTGAACTTTTGTTCCTTTCCTATCGCAGACTGAGGAAGTCTTTTTGACGAAAGACGAAACGTTTCTACAGTTTTTTTGCTTTGTTTTGTTTTTTGAATGTCCAGAGGACCAGATTTAGCTTTTTTAGAATTTTCTACCTGGATTATTGAGCATGCATCAGGTTATTTTTTTGGAATCAATGGGGTCGATCTGTTAACAAAATACCTCATGACCTGCTGGACAGATTTTGAAAAATCTTTCAAGAAATAATAAGCGGATGTTTCTTTACTGCTGATTAACTTTTGGATGCAATTGAATTGAAGATGGCTGCAGCAGGCAATTGAAATAAGCCAACTCAAAAATGGTTATAATTCAGTTAATTTTACAGATATGGAGTTAAGTGATTGTTTGTTTAAAGTTATTTTATATATTCTTTTAAATAATGGGGTGATATAAGATTTTTTTCTTCTTTCTGCACTCTTTTCATTCAATGTTTTCTTTTTGATGAATTTGTTTTATTTTGTCTCTTTTAAATGAATGAATAAATTAATTAAATTAAATATTAAATAGCTTTACATCTGCTAAGTTCATGGCATAATCCAACACAGACATGTTCCTGTTCTTAGTATTTTACATCACTTTATAATGTACTGTAGCTGTTTATGTTTTTTTATACAGTTTTCTTGTAATGTTTGATTAATATGCTTTTTTATAATTGTCTACTGTTGTACTGAAAAATATCTCCTGGAGGGTAAACTATATCTTGGACTGCAGTCAAGTTAGTTTTACGTTGGACATTTTAGCTCTGTGGCTTCAGCGGTGCGAATCCCTGGAGCTACAAGGGGAAGCTAAGAGCAGCTGCCCGGAATCAGAGCGCCCACCCCAGATTGAAAAAGAAAAACACACCGCTGAAGCCACGGAGCTCAAATATCCAACGTAAAACTAACTTGACCGTGGTTTAAGTGGCGCTATAGCTCTGCAAACATTGAACGTTGCTGTCTTGCAGTGTTCAGTGTAAAATACTTCCACATAGCGGACATGTTATGATGAAAAGTCGCTAGCTGCTAGCTAAGATGCTATTCACCAGTGTTGCCAGATCTCACAACAGAAACAGCCACCAGCTCCATGAAAACAATCCCAAAACAAACGACCCGCTCTTTGAAAACAATCCCAAAACAAACGACCCGCTCTTTGAAAACAATCCCAAAACAAGCCCAACTGAGTACTCACCGAGTCTGCACGTTGTAGCTGGCTGCAAACTATGAAATGGATTTCCTGAATTTGAGGCGGGTCTTGTTACTCTGGGTTCATGAGACACGTCTCCGTTCAGGAAATCCATTCCATAGCTTGAAACCAACGTGCATCATGGATCGGAAAATTTTGGCAGGTTGGATCAAAAATCCGCTACGTACATTATGCTGGTATCAGAGGCCAATACAGATACCAGATCGGATCAGCCCCATCCATAGTTAAAATGCTGTAGAGTTTACTCACAAAGTTGAATCAACTGTGGATATACAATGATTACTTTCTGTAATAAAATATATCCAGTGGTTCATGAGACAGTGTGATGTTGGACAGGGTTGTGTTTAAATGTCAATGTCAAAGTTTTAAACAAACTGGTCTGTTAGCAACACCCCTGCAGTAATCAGTGTGCCATGTCAAGGGATTATGTTAAATCTGATTATTTGATAAAATATTGAGCTAAGTTACATTTTTCCCAAACACTTTAAAATTATTTTTTAAGATATTATACCTTCAGTATTTTAAATTTCAGGTTCATTCTCAATTCATCATATACATTTCTGATAATTCTCAAGAATGATCAAACCCCAATGACATATTTGACCATGAAGATTCTCAAAATTATCCAACTAATTTATTAACACACCTACATTTAGCTCTATCTGTAAAATCAATTAAGTTAAATCCCTTTTTTTTTTTTTGACACGGTTGACTTTGAGTTGGCTTCGTTTGAGCATTTCAAGAAAATGTGTTCTCTAGTTCATTAGATATTTTGCTAACAGGTAAATGAATATGCACAAAGAGCCAACTAAATTGCCTATTAAAGGAAAGATGAAAATGATCTTTGAAATGGTCACATCCAGTCATAGCATTGTTTGATAAACTTTCATAGTTGGTGGTGGAAACTGAACCCAAAGTGCAGACAGATGACTCGAAGAACTTGGAAGTAACTTTGAATATTTTACAAATAAAAGGAAACGCTGACGAAGAAGTGGAGTAGCAACTAAACGTAGGAATCAAACACAGGAATCACAACCTAAACAGATTGTGAACCAGTGGGAAAGAACACAAGCTGATAAGCATACATAGACAGACTAATGGCTAAAACAACAAAACACTTGTGACGGGACAACAGGAATCAGGCGATAGTGGGCGGGGCAGGAACAGAATGCTCTCAAGGGAAAAACACTGGAGAGAATACACAAGAGACTGAAAATGCACAAACCAAAGATCACAGAAAATAATAAAAATATATAATCCTCGCATAAACTTTATTGACAAAGTAAAAGAAAACTTATTTTCATGATTATTTTTACAGCACACATCTTCCAGAATATCAATCTATTTTACAAAAATAAAAATATTCAATAACATTGTCATCGTTACACTTCCACCCACACACAGACCTTCCAACCACACTCGCTGCACAGTGTTGCCAGGCTCTGAGCTTCTAACAGACTTCAAATCAGTGTCATTGAATTAGGTTTATTCTGAGTGGATAATAAAGAGACTGTCACCTTATGTGTGCCCCGATGAAACTCTAATCTCATTAGAATTACAGCACCTTTCTGCCAAAGACAGCGGAGTGAGGTGGGAGAAAAACAACAAAGGCAACCTCTAGGATGAACGAGCTGCATCAGGCAATGTTTGTGTTGAAAAGTAAAGGAGGTATCCGGCTGGGTTGTGACTTTTAAAGATTCAACCTTGCAAGGAAATTTTACAATGAAGTCTTGCTAAGTTTTGATTGTTAGAGCCAAATTTGTGTGTGGCCACATCTTGAAAACCATGGTATTTTTTTATGATCACTGCTTTGAAAACTGCACGTTTTCTTGGCCATACACAGCATTTATTGTCCACGTGAGCCAATTTGATCCCATCTTGGTCACTGACCTTAAGTTAGGTCTAAGGAGAGGAGTGGTGGTGCAGAAGTAAGAGAATGTGGGCCTGTGATCGGAAGGTCGCCAGTTCGACTACCTGGAGTGGACCAACAACATTAAAATGTACGGTAGATGGAAAAGCTGAAACACCCACGCCTGCCTCCACCCTCATTTACGCCAGTCTGGGCCCCTGAGCAAGGCTCTTAACCCCCACCATCTGCTCTCCTGCATCCGGCATTAAAATATTTGCCTTGTCTTCATGTGAGTTAGTTTGCTGTGGCGACCCTTGAAGAAGAGAGTAGATTAAAGACAAAGAAAAATGTATCATTAGCGTGGTTGGACATGGATATTCAATTCAACTTCAACGTTATTCTCTTGTTATGATGTATACTTGGTTTGCTTTAAATAAAGCTCTTTAAAAAAATGCATATTCAATTCTGTATTCTTGATATTTTCAAGGAAAGCTCCTGTGCACCTCAAAATGCAGCTCTAGAATGTATAATTTAAATTTAGACAAATCTAGACAGGTTTAAGGAGTAACACTTTACAATAAGGTACACAAAATTTGCTTAACTACTAGGGAACACCTAAGGAACAAATCAGGAGCTAATGTGTAGTTAACCAGTACTGTACTTACTAGGGAGCACACAGCCAAGCCTTATTAGGGGACTACTGGTTAGTTACCTTGTAAATGAAAATGAACTAATCAAGAACTAATGGGCATTTTAAGAAAACCAAAGAGGAACGCATCTGGAGCAAAGGGGTAGTTAACCAGTGCTTACTGGGGAACACAAAGCCAAGCCTAATTGGGGGACTACTGGTTTGTTACCACATAAACAGAGGATAAATTCTCCATGTGAGTTCTGAATAAACCCTGCACCAGTGAGGTCAAAGCTCGTAATTGTCAAAAACCTGTTGATTACTGAATGAACCCCTGATTCGTTCCTCTTCAGTTTCCTTGGTAACTACCCATTAGTTCCTTATTCCTTTTTGTTTCCCAGGTAACTAACCATGTAGTCCCCTAATAAGGCTTGGCTGTGTGTTCCCCAGTAAGTACTGGTTAACTACCTATCGGTCTTTTGCAGACACACACGTGACATTTTGCACTCCCGGTCGCCATATTGTATGGATACCGGTTAATTTAAACAGAGGAAGTCCATGCCTTAGCTGCTACCTCGTAAGGATCAGTGTTGTTAATTGAAGCTAACTTCACCATGTAACGTTCTCTGGCTTTAAGGTTGAGTTTCTCTCTATAAGGCTTCTGCTCATTTTTATATTTAGTTTGCATTTTGCTGATGTTATTGTTCTGTATCGCACTGTGTTTAACATGGACTTCCTCTGTTTAAATGAACCGGTATACACCCAACATGGCGACTGTAAGTGCAAAAAGATATGAGCCGTGACGTCACGTGCAAAAGACCGATTAACTCCTGATTTGTTCCTGATTCGTTCCTGAGGCATTCTCTAGTAGTTAATCAAATTGTGTGTACCTTATGGTAAACTGTTACGTTTAAGGTATCCAAGACAGTTATGAGAGAGAATGTCTCACTCTAAAAAGTTGAGAAAATTAGTCATGCTAAGTTTTTTAATTTGTCAACAATTCAAGCAAGAAGACAGTGAGTTTGTACAACTAACACAAGGACATTCCAGCTGCCCATACATCACCTGCTTCTTCCTTTTCGGGTCACGGGTGTCACTGTTGCACATATACAGCAGTCACTATGTGAGAGACAGGGCACATTACAAATTGATGCATCTCCAGTATCTGTTTCAGTCATTCTAGATTTAGAATAATAATAATCTACATGATAACCATGTTGACTTATAATTTATAATTTCAACTTTAAGGTCAGAATGCAGGAATCCACCACCATGTTGATTCATTGGAGGAGAAAAATGAATTGCACGAAAGGGGATGAATTTCCAATTTTTCCATGACTAATGCACATGTGTAAAATCAAGCACTGACCCCATAAATATATTCACAGCTATGTTTGTCGCCAATGGTATTCATTGGCGACATTGAACTCTAGTCTTTTGGTTATTTACACCTGCTTTCTATTTATTTTATATACAAAGGTAACTATAATTAGTTTTACTGGTATTTTACATTGTGGTAATGAAATGTCCTCAACGTGCAATTGTGTCGGGCTTTGTAATAACTGCAGAGCACAGCTGAAACAAATAATTATAAACACTGTTTAGACGAGTGCATTTCAATGAACTAGAAGTTGTGAAGATTCCGGTTCTCATCTCCCTGTCTCTAACCAATTATCCACAGTCACAAGCAACATGTGTCCCCTATATTTCACAGCTGCAGCAGCCACCTTGAGGCTGAGCAGCATAAAGACTGACGCCAGACCACATGCTGACTCTTGAGTATTGGTTCAACCACGGTAAAGTCTATCTACAGTCAGACAATATTGTTCCCTGAGTTTAAGATTACGGTTAACTTTAAGATTGTTGTTCATGTTCTTTTTTCAGCCACCAGCTATTCAAAGATCTACCACTTGTGCCTTGAGTGCCTCCTATTAGTATGGTTCATCTGAGTCTCTGTGTCCATCGCTGAGCCTCACCCTCTTGACCTGCAAGTGTGAACATCTTGGCTCTTCCTGGATCATCTTGTTCGCTTTCTGGACACATACTCACCTCCTGGAGATCTGCTACCTATGCCTGGAAATACTGGAATCCTCCACGTCTCCTCCTCCCAACCTCAAAGAGAAAACACCACTGTAAAGCAAGACTATTCTCTTTTATTTTTTAGAACCAAGTCAATTCACCCAAGATTATAAGATACTTTACCCTCTTCCTTCTTAAGATTATCCTGGTCCAAACCTCTTTTCACTTTTGTAAATAAAAGAACTTGCCTTTAAATACTCTGAGGCAATATGTCTTTTTGGTTCTCAGAACACCTTACTGGACAGAAAGCTGACAGTGGGGCGTGGTCGTGAGATGGAGTGAGTCGCACTTGCCAGTGCTCCGGGTAAAACTTATTTT